>WOGP01007867.1:0-11511 GCA_015342065.1 Leptinotarsa undecemlineata
TCAGTACGTCTTCTCGCGATCGTTTGAAGGAAATAAGTTCCGCCCCTATTTGTCTCGATAAATTTCGAGGTTATGTCCGATTTGAATCTCGCTCGGTATCCCTACGACTCTTAAGATGGCATCCCGTGTCTCAAATACCTGGCCTTGCAGCATACTTGAAAATTCTATAAAATCGATGTTCCAAATTCAGGTTTCACTTTTATAGTTGATAATGGGATCAAACCCGAAACCGGTCGTAGAATAAAATTTTCCAGTGTTATTTACACAAAACTGTATTTATTCATTTCATCTAAGTGATCATGAATTAGCATAAAGTAAACAAGTCATCAATCACACATAACTTTCTTTGAAAACTTTTACCCTGTACTGTACAAAGTTGGAAGCATGATGTCCCTCATTTATCTTACATACAAGACATGACAACACCGCTGTGTTCTTATTCAAGCCTACAATATGTGAACGTAAACAAGGTACTTTGCAATTGAATTAATTGATTATGTCGTTTGAGCTTAGTTACTAAAGCGTCTCCTCTTTACAATTCTGCCAGATTTATAAAGATATCATAAATCGGATCTTCTCATTATATGACTTGCTTTCACGTAAACAGTTTGCTCTTTTGAAAATAAGAGAAAATCTGATGGGTTAAATGAAAATATTACCATGATTTTTGAGGGAATATTGCCAAGTGATTTTTTGGAAAAGAAAGTTTTTGGTTCTCTACTATCTTCTATCTCTACTCTCTACTATCTTCCAAAGAAAGGAAAGAATCAATCCATTTTAACAGAAGTAACTCTATACATAAGATGTGTAGATCATACAAAGAAGTAACTTTCAGACACAAACTGGAAGAAAAAACTCTCTTTTAAAATTGATCCTTCCTTCCTTTCTTTGAAAGATTCCCACAATTTTTTGTATCAAGACGGAGTAATAGAAAGCAAAAAACTTTCTTTCCCAAAAATTAGTCACTCCTAAAAATATAACCCTTTCAGTTGCCCAGTTACTTCCACTTTTCTCTGCAGTAGATTATTTGTTGACTTAGAAGATTGTGTTTTGTTTATGGATTTTATACCATAATTATGTTCTTTTTAAATAAAAATGCAATATATTGAAAATAATGTAATGAAACATATTACATGTTTCCATCTTTAATAGTGATTTAAAAATATCAAATTACTATCGGCCTTCAGGTAGCAAACCCTTTTTGTTCCTCCAACTCGGGTACCTACTTGGCAAGAGCAGTGACGATCGAGTTCTTAGAATTTATTAGTCGGGTGCGACTAGACAAAATGATAGTCCCATGAATATAGACACATTTGACGTAACAGATTGACACACAAAAAGCTATATCGATAAGTACATTAAAATAACTTTTACTAGTAAAATAGTTATAACCGTCCAAAAATTATTTAGAGATTTAAAATTAATTGTTATTCATTCCAAAGGATTTTTTCATGAGAATAACTCGTGTCTATATTCGGAGAACAATATTGTCAATGTTGCGGGTTTCAAAGTGATTTAATATGCGTTTTTTCTTAAATTATCTGTCATACTCATACGATCGATAACCCTAAGAAGTGTAAACTTCTGCAAAGTGAACGATTGGAAAGGTTTTATTTTTTAGGCTGTTATTTTTCAGCAACGTGAAAACCGCAAATGATTATTTTTATACTCACTATTCTAGCTAATACGCTTATACGCTTAGGAAAGATAATTCAAAAACATAAATTCATCGATTAGACGGGGTTCATGATTTATATTCAGTTGATTGTGGCTGAAAGTTATTTTTGTTGGATGTAAGTTTCGATGTTTCACTGACTGGAGGAAGTATTAACAATGAAGTGCAAATGATATCGAGTAAATTCGGGAAGGAATAATTAGAATTGAAAACATTACTTATAATATTAAAATACCTCTATGAGAGTGGAAGAGGAATAATTAGAATTGAAAACATTACTTATAATATTAAAAGACCTCTATGAGAGTGAGAGAGAGAGAAAGAGAGAATAGAAAATAGCGAACAGTTATGGAGCAAGACTAAAAAAATGTGACTTCATCAATAACTAATGTTATTGGAAATTCAGATAACAACAAAAACAAATTAATACGAGAACAGTATTCTAGAAAGAATGTAACGAGAGAAAAACAATTCTTTGAAATATATTAAAAATGTTTCAGCACTGATGAGTATTGGAGATGATGAAGTACATATAATTGAAAAAGAAGTTGCCATTATGAGAAGATAAAAAAATATGTTACAGAATATCCATATTTAACAAACCAGATCTATGAGTATATGCTGAAGAGCTAACAGAAACGAGCAACCAGAATTTGGAGTAACTAATAAGGCACTAAATATATAGGTACGACATTGAAAAAAAACTAGCGAACTGCCTCGGCTCCGCTCGGGTGCAATGCTGATTCTAAATATACATATAAACGCATGCGATTTCTGCCAATCATAAAGTGCTATAGGGCGAAGCGCGGCCTTCGACGCCCTATTTAAAAGCCGCCGACCCCCTTTTCGCTACCGCCGCAACCTCTATGTCCCTGCAATTCAAATATTCGACAATATTCATTTAAAATACATGCTATGCAGGGTCATGTATCTATATCAAATGCACACTATATTTAAGATGCTTAATTGGATAAAGATTAATGCCGTATTGCTCAAAATCGCTTCGTGAATAGGTCATTATTTATTGAGGATAAAAAATGGTTATTGTGGGTTATCCCTAAAAAAATGACATATACCATCGCTGACATTTCTTTCTCTTGAATCACTGTGTATACTGAAAAAAAAAACCGTATCAAAATCCATTGCGTAGTTTTAAACATCTAAGCATACCTAGGGACAAATAGCGGAAAGCATAGTGAATGTGTGAGTAAATGAGTAGCATCCCTAAATAGTACATACGCAAAACTTCACCTACAAATATTTGGAAATTTTCTGCGAAAAGTCATTCGAAAAAAGGTAGGACTCTATTCATGACTTCTGTATGAATATAATTTGAAGACGGAAATGGATATTGTTTCCAAAATCCCAAATTGTCTCTGAATCAAAACAAAATGCACTTTTTTTATTGCACTCATTTGTTGTAGAAAATTGACAAATTGTTGACTGTTTTTTCTGTTGCTTTAATGATAAACAACATTCATGTGAAAACTTGACCTTGGAATTTGTTTTGACCATTTCCTTTGTTTTTGTCAACATGTTACATTTACTTAATGTATTGATTCTGACTTGCGCCATTCCAATTAAAACGCGGCATATGAAATATGAGTTCACTTACGTTTTGATATGTTTAAAATGTTTAAAATATGTTTTTCCATTAACCATCTGTCGCGCCCCCACGATCGTAGTATATTCGTACAGGATGTTGTCCAACTTGGCCACCTTCAATTTGGAAATTTTCAATACCGACCTGCATTTTGAATGGATTTTTTTTATAATAAATGCTCATTCATTGCAAAGTCATTAAAAGCAACTGAAAGTTTTTAATGGAGGGAGTAAATATTCTTTTTACACAATTATGTCAATTGATAAATAATTTTATCCATTCTCACCAAACAATTTTCCAGTGGAATATTTAACACATATTTAGTTTCACTATCTTCCGGGTTTGAAAGCGGTGAATTTTTGGAGTTTCTTCGTGACGTTTCGCTGGTGCGAGTGGCTAGCTTGCTCAGAGGTTTATATATATTAACTTAAATATCTCCGATGACTAAATATTACGGTAGTCTGGTGTGCTGTACCTGGGTTATCGCAAACCGTGCACTTGTAGGATGGAATACATCAGAACCACCAAAAGATGAGACAAGGCTGAAGGAGCATGAGAGAAACTGTATATTAGTGAAGGAAACTACTGGATTCTGTTTGAAAACACCGAACTCATTGCTATCGACCAGGGATGCCATAGTCGACTGGACGGAAGACAATAGAAATCCCCAATCACACGGATAATTTCAATAGAAAAGAATAAGATGTGAACCTCAATCGAATATGGAATCCCATTGTGAAGAGTTCAAGAATAATAAACAGCATGAAGGCAGGTAGAAATAGTTCAACGAATGTCATTGACAATTTTCTAAATCCATGTTAAGGATTTTATCACACCAGACTACCTGATTCAACATAAATACACATTACGTAATTTACAAGGCATTAGCACACCAAACTGACTAAGAAGTCAACATAAATAAGTGTTACGAAGATGTAATATCCAGTCATCGTAATATTAACTCAGGATGTATAATCCTGTGAGGAAGCTAGCCATTAGCGCTAACGAAACATCGGGAAGAAATTTCAAAAATACACTGCCTTCAAACCTGGAAAATAGTGACACTGAAAACCTCGACCGCGATAGCTTTAACAATTTTGTCACTTATTTGAAACTCTAAGCAAATCAATATAATAATTCATTGTCCTATCGAAAACAACACCGTTTAGCATTTAAACCAGTTTGTAAACAATTTTGTTTGTCGTATTCGACCCGTATTCCATCAAAGCGTTGAAAACAAGAGGGAAAGACCCGGAAACGAAAGCACGAGTCAATGTAATGGCGCCTTCGTGTCGGCATTTTTGCTGGAAACCTCAAGGTGGCACGTGAGACAGGAAAGGGAACGGAAATCAAGATGCAGCGGCTGATATCATGTTGGAGCCAAGGGATGAAATACATCTCGGATGAAAAATTAGGTATTGAAAATAAGAGAATATTGAAAAGAATATGTAATCTATTTTTAATATAACCAAGGATTTAACGTTTTGATCTTTCATTTGGTGTAAGGTGTTTGTAGTATTTTGAAATTGAGTTCTAATTTATTAAATCTAAGACACACAATTAACTGGGTAGATTTGAGGGTGTTTTTCAAAAACCATTTCCTTCTGTCATGAAAAGCTATTCAATAGGACTCTGAATCTTGTTTAATTTTTAGACAGAAACTGTCAACGATTACTATCATATTGTAGTGTAATTGTTCATGATATCCATATGAATACTTTCTTCCCTTATGTAAATACATAAGTTACACTTGAGGCTTTTTTGTAAAACTGATTAGTGAAAATATCACAATGAAGTGTTTCTTGAATACTCAATATCTTTCGAAAAATAACATGATTCAATCCTCCACAAGTGGCAAAAGATGAATGTGAAAGAATAACTCGACGAGTATTTAATGGGGAAACTTCCGGTTCCGGGAATATTTGTGCATTTTTATAAAACCAATTCACGAGTAATAAACAAAATTGGCATTTTTTTGTGAATCATAAACTGGCATGAGAGACAGGAAGAGATCTGAAATTACGATGCAGCGACTGATATCACTTACATAGCCGCATGAAAAATAAGGTATCTCTCTAGAAGAAACAAACGTGTCCGGGATAATGGATAGAATAGTTCAGCAAGACGGGCCCCATGTGTATATTTCACCGATATTTTGTTATTGGTTTGTTTCCTGTATCTGACTTCTTTGTTGTTCTACTAGAAATGGTTTGTTTGTTGGCTACAATGGGGGAGATGAGGGTAGATTTGGGCTTTGTTTGAATTATTTATCTGCTTGAGTTATATTAATGTAAAGTATATTTGATTTAGGTTTTTATGTCTGTTCTGTCATTCATAGAGTTTTTATTTTCTTTAATATGTATCATTTCTTTTATTATTCTTTTGTTTGTATTGGATTCAAATTTGGTGTTTTCAAAATTGGGGTTGTGATTTTCTTAATATATCCCCCATTATAGCCAACAAACAAACCATTTTTAGTAGAACAACAAAGAAGTCAGATACAGAAAATCATCATATTGATATTTTTAGACCTCATGGAACTTACCGCATATTCAAACACGTTTTTTATTCAGTCCCATTGAATCACATTGGATTTCATCCCCACTAACAAACTCTAAATCCCCGTCTAGAATTAAGCATTTTTCAATATTGCATGTTGTTTTCATCATTTCTATGCTGTTCACGTTAAGTGACTTTCCATCAACACTACAGTAGTCGAAGGCCAAAAAGGAAATCGATGCTGAAATGACAGAGTAATCTGTGAACTAACACCCTCGAACTGCGTTTATTCAGGAATAATCGATAGCTATTCCGGATCGAAACAATTTGAGTAGTGCCTGTAGTCAGATACCTAGCCATTTGCCTGTTTTTCCAAACTAAATCGTTCAGACAAAGGAAAAGTCGAATAAATGCAATGTTTTATAAATGTGTTCAAATGAAAGTAAATAGCACACATAAATATGAGTATCATTAATGTTGATATTGTAACACTATCTTTGCAATAAAAAAGGAGTATTGAAACTACTGGAAAGGATAAGTTTTTTGAATTATAATTGTACATTTCTTCAAACTCTTCATGGTAAATAGGTAATTAAATTCCTTCTTTGCATTTGGACCACAATTAATCTCAGAAACAATCAGAAAAACGGGGTTGCGAATGAAGGATATGTTGAATAAAACTAAAAATTAAAAAATGAAATACAAAGTTGAATTTTGAATAATAAATATGAAAATGTTATGTTAATGTTTTATTTCTGCACACCTACCTGTATCCAAAAAAGATGGAGTAAGTAGTGTGAAAATACTACAATACTGCAACTAGGAAACACTGAATGAACAGACATTATTTCACAAATAGAAAATACGTATGGCCAAACATGAGTATTGGCAGTAAAAATTTTGGAATAGATTATTAAAACTTGATAGAACTCAGTAGGTATATTGATCCCTCACAACAATATTTAAGAACAAAGAATATCCTAACAAAATACATTGTCAATACTCTGGCGCTGTTAATTTTTTATATCTTGGCTACAACTTTCACAAACAATTCAGATAATCATTTCTAGGATCGTAGTTGTTCACTGCATTCGCAATTCTATTTTTTCACCTCACCTTTTATCATCCTGATGCCGAAATTCTCATATATTTTCATTTCAATACCCCCAATAGCAAGTGAATTGAATTTCCGAGTCAGTAATGAGCAATGAAATAATTCAGAATATAGACAAGACAGCATTAATTCCTGATACTTAACAACGAATTATGAAATTTACACTGTTTATATGTTCATATGAAATTATTCGTTTCGAAAGAAGTTTTTTTTTTTTCGTAAAATTCAATTTTCATGTGAAAGTTGCCCTTTCTGAAGGGCTCTTTATTCCATTTTATATCTCAAAGAAACTTCTGTGCATGATCTACGAGTATACATTTTTGTAATGAGTTTACTTTGAACTTTATCGCTCTCCTCTTTTCGTCTGAAGGTTTCTACATTTTTTGGAATACAGAGAAGAAGAAAGCCAAAAAGTTTTCTGCCTCGTTTTATGTATCTTAAAAAACGTATCTTGCCAAATAATTCAAATTTTTGGCAGAGGAACAAAGATAAACATAAGAAATGCAGGCCAAAACTTTCCATGTGTAATTACACTGACATGTTTTAATAATTTCATAATCAACATTAACACTGCTGATATCAATTGTTTACCTTGTATGTGGAAAAAAGCAAAAACCAATTCGGGTCCCAGTTCAATATTCCATCGTACATAATGGATAACCTCTACTTGACTGCTTCTTTAGATACATTGTACACTGGGTCAAATTTTATCTTCTATTCCCCTCCTCTGAATCTAAACCGAAACTGCACACACGGTAACTTGCTTCCATTTCCTTGATTCTCTGACAGTTCTATCTCAGACGCAAAGTCCCTTGGCAGTAATTGTTTTCGGAAATTGGATAAAGGTTGAAAAATACGCCGGCATTAGTTTTGAAAGTATCACGGAATTAGATAGAGAAGTATTTCTTCGGATTGAAACGATTTTTTATTTATATAACTGCAGGATATACTTAATGATGGAGATGATACGAGTGATTAGAAAGAAAACTCATGAAATGGATCAATAATGGCATTTCCAAGAATACCAGGCCAAACATTAACTTTCTGTGTGTATTGTGTATGCCCTTACTGAAACATATATGGGTTTTCTCACTCCAATAGCGTCAATTTTGGCTATTAACATCGACATCAGAAAAAATTAATACTCATAACTGGAACAGATGTTTAACAGAAGATTAGGGATGGTTAGGTTAAGTTAGGTCTAAAGTGAGTGGATCTATTCGACCTTCCACAGCAACCCGCAAGGGTTTATTATGGTTCACACCTATTCACACTTGGCCAAATTAACCCAGCTTCTTTACGAAGCCAATTAGTTTGTACGGTGAGTGGTCTTTCAGGTCAGATGGTAAGAGTACGGCTCTGCCGAACTCTAAGAACCTGATTCGGTCCCCAGCGGAGCAGGCACAAAGTATATGCTCTACTGTTTCATCATTTTCCAAACAGAGGCGACACACATTGTCTTCCGACAGTCTCTGCATATGAATATTCAAATGACAGTGACCTGTAAGAAGTCCTGATGGACATCGTAGTTCATCCCTACTGTAGTCCAACATCTGTTTGGTATCTAGCTTCGAATCCGGTGACATGCCGCCCTTCGTGCGAACTTTCCAAATTTCCATGAATCACAATCATTTCAATTCATTCTTGAAGAATGTAAATAATTTTCACTTTGGTACACTCATTAAAGAAATCACTAAGCAGCCCAACAGGTACAACTGTATATATCACATCGTTCAAATTTGCGAACAAATTTTTTTCCTGAAAAACACAACACAACACACAACTTTACTACCATCTACGATTCACTATAAGACTACTTTTTGATGTAAATTAATTGGAGCTAATGGTTAATGTTACTCCTTATAAAGGGTGGAAACGGTACCACCTAAAATTCTTATCAGTTCTGGTCAAACCATGCATCTCAGTGTAGACGTACTAATAATCACTTCTATTAATTGGGCCACTATTTTTTGGAAAATCCCCGTCAAAAAAATAATAAGTCAGGGTACCATTGGAAGTATAATTGAACGCCAATCAAAATAGTGTCACTTGACTCCACTTCCCGTTTGAAATTTCAAGGGTAACATCTACCCCTCCTAGGGGTTTGAACCAAGAGGACTACTAATAGTCCTTAAAAGTGTCCTCTTTGACAATAAAATGGACCTGTTTTTTCAATTCCTCATATTGTTTACAGGAAAAAGATATTGAAGGTGGGAAATTTTCAAATAACACCCTGTTTAATTGAGACAATGTTCAAATAAGCAAAGGATAAGAACTTGACAACTTTATCTCATCGAATACATTTTATAAAATCACAAAATTCTATGTTTGAAGGTGGTGGACAATGTTTTGTGGTGCATTTCATTTGTTCAGACTTCCATTGTCTAATATGATTCTTTCAGGGATTTCAAATAAATTTATATCATATTAGACAATGGAAGTCCGAACTAATATAACGCACAAACTTTTATATTTGAAGGCTAATTTAGGTAAATTTTCATCTTTGTCACTGACAAAATTGGCAATGGAAAACTAAATTGAGGACAATCGAACTGTAACTCACTTTAATTAAATCAGCAGTGGACAATTCAGAAAAATGTATTTAAGAAATTGTATTATCCGATCACACACTCTTCAACAGAACACTGCTGGCTTCTATGTATGTTAGATCAATGATCAATCACTTCATTCCGACTGGCCAGTCTCTTATACATCATCAATAGTATGAAAAATTTGGATACAGGTCGATTCCGATAACAAATTTAATGATATCTTTGCGATCATCTGTTTGAAATATGTATTATTAGAATATATTTTTTGTTAACCAGCTATCGTCTCCTCACGAATGACAACCCTCAGAAGTCGAAATTTGGACGTGCTAAGAATTGACGTGGTATCACATTTTAACGTGCGATTTCGAACACGAGTTGTATGATGACAGTGAAAATCGACCACACATACTACGGGATCCACTATTCCTCATAGTAGAAAGAGAACTACTCACACTAGCCAACCGGCTCCGGTTCCTCATGAATTAATTGATTAAATTTCATCAAGAACAAATCACATAGAAGAACCACATATATGCTGTGCTCTTTCCTTTCGTGTAATTCAATATTCATGTGACATTGATTGTTTCGAAAGAATTTTTCCATCCAGTTCGTTCTTGAAATAAACTTGTGTATTATATCTTCATCCTTATGTGAAGAGTTTTTATTGCAGTTATTTCCTTTCTTCCTTCCATTGGAACTGTCTTACTTTCATTGTTCAACAATGGAGAAATAAGTCAAAAAGCTTAAAAATAATTCCTGTTCAACTCAAATGTTTGAGTTTGCTTCTCATTTACTGAATAACTTTTCAAATCCTTCATATTAATCAATTTCAAAACAATTGCAAATGAATGAATTCAAATTCTTGTATGAAAACTGTACGTCAATCGAAAAAAATACAGATACCAGATCTGCTCAGAAAATAATTTCAGTTCCGGATATAAAGTATAGGTATACGAGTATATTAGTATGAACTCTATATTCATGAAATTGAAATTATTGATGCCAACCAAATATCAGAAAATCAGATTAGACATATTTTTATATCAGAACAACACTTCACACAATCGCGTGAATTAGCTGCTGACGCAACTAATAAAATTTCCTGAAACTGATTGAATGTTGATGTATTTAATAAATTACCCTAGGGTTGGAAACAATTAGAACATGTCCTATAATATCTATCGAATATACAATTGTGTTTCATTTTCAAATAGTATAACACAATTAATTATTTAATCTCTATCGATTCTATTATACAGGATCAACATATAGATTCTCTATATCTCAGAAAATATTCCTACAAGAAAAAGATTTCTGTATGTCATGAAGAATGACAGAAAAAACGCAATAAACTCGTGAGGCTGTAGTTTCTTCCATTACAACAAGACAGATTATTCTCAAGAAAAAGGAGAAATTAACAAAAACTTAAATATCTATTTCCTATTTTGATAGTTTGGAAATATTGTTTACCATTTTTATTACTGATTGTAAAAATGATCTACTTCAATTATGTGGTAGCATCAAACT
The DNA here is from genome assembly GCA_015342065.1 of Leptinotarsa undecemlineata. Classification (NCBI taxonomy): domain Eukaryota; kingdom Metazoa; phylum Arthropoda; class Insecta; order Coleoptera; family Chrysomelidae; genus Leptinotarsa; species Leptinotarsa undecemlineata. Next base: position 10,971 of record WOGP01007867.1, read on the forward strand.
CATGCTGTATTATGCTAACTCGATAAGCAAAAAGTACATCGAGAGTTACTTCTCTAGGACTCTATGTCGGAAAATTGTTTTCATTTGATTAATTTCTGCTATAATAGAGAATTCAATTCTTTCTATCAAAGTGATCTTGAAAGTGAATACTGAGTAATGTATACCCCAATACTACATTTAATTAATTCGGTAGCATAACACTGATGCTGATGGTGCTAACCCGTTCAGCCAAGAACATATCGAGCATAATATACGTAGGAAAAGGATTTTTCATTCGAATTATATTATGCCTGTGGTTCCACTTCTTCATATCAAACTGATCTTGTAAGTGGATAATGATTCACGTTCATCCCAATACATATTGTAACAAATTAAAGAATTAACAGTCTTAAACTAATTTATTTTAACAGTATTTCACTAATACAACTATTTATATTCACCACATAGCAACAAGTAATTTATCTTCACCGTTTGTTAATCTGCACAATTCACTTTCTAGCTATAGACTCCCCCTATGGACGGACATCAGCGTTTATATACC
>WOGP01007868.1:0-11085 GCA_015342065.1 Leptinotarsa undecemlineata
GAAACTAATCAGTTGATCTTCCTGTGTGACTTCAATTGACCCTAGTAGTTCGACAAAGTGCCTTGAATTCCTCACAAAAGACGATGTTTTTCCTTGTGATGGTTGTATTATGGGAAGTAGAAATCTAGATAAGTTTTTTTGAGTAGCCGAATCTCTGGAGCTGATGATAGGCCTAAGCGGAACGTCCTTCTTGTGGATTTTGGGTAGTCCATACAAGTGAGGGGGCTTACTGAGGTGCGGTGTTAGCGATGCTCTTTCCTTGTCCTAAAATTGGACTTGATGTTTTTTCAAAATCTGGTACAACTCCCTTTCAATTGATGCAGTAGGGTCCCGTACGATCTTTGTGTATCGTCCCTTATGAAGAACCTCTTCTATCTTCTGATCGTAGAGATCTTCTGTTCATAGAGAACATACTGTTCTCCCCGAAGACGATTGTAGATACCAATAGTCAAAACGTCGTGAACTGGCGTGGCTTGGAATATTTTATCTTTGTATTTTATTTTTTTTTTTATTTCTTCATTTTTATTTAATCTTCTGCTCAATTGTTCTATTTTTTACTTGTATTGTATTTCACTTTTATTTCATTTCAGGTTTTTGCTTAGTATAATTTTCATTTTCAACTATTAATTTTTTTAATTCTGCCCTTTTAGGTGTTTCAGGGATTTCAAATTATTTTATATATTAGACAATGGAAGTCCGAAATAGTAAAATTCGTGGATATTTCAACAGTTCCGTTTTTCTTGATTATGTTCTGTCAAAACTTGATCTATGTTTCCGAAAATATAAAAAAAGTATTGAAGTGTTGAATAGCTTCCTTCATGGTACTGATAATCACTGATGGCAAATCAAACTAGTGTTGAGTCTGGTATAGAATCATTATTTTGAAAGATTCTTGGCACTAGTGTCATCTAATGGTCTGAAGTTATTAAAAAGACCTTGCCTTCTTTTAATGCAGATTGAACTTTAATTGTTTTCCAACATAAATAAAAATATATTTCTGAAAGAGAAAGGTAAAGAAGCCTAAAATTTCGTTAGCATAATTGTTTGATACAGGTACTTCACTGGGACCGATGTTTTGTTGCTTATTTTATTTTATTGCTGTTGTTACTTTTCAACGAATGGAGTTACTTGTGGAATTTCTACTAACGCCTGACAAAGAAATGGAAGTCATGCCTTGGATATATGGAAAGGATTTAAGGTTCCTTTCAAGCTCTCACTAAAATTTCTTCGTGTGAACCTCTTTTAGATTCAACACTGTTTCGCAATATTGATTTTTGATCTAAGATGGATTTGTTTCCTTTCAACAAGGAATTACCAGCAGATACATACAGATAACATTTATCGAGTCTTCAAAGACACGATAAATGCGGATTCCGCCCCTTGATTGTGATTTAAAATAGGTCTTTCTCCCAGAGGAGGTATGATAAATTGAGCATCAAACTTTCAAACTTTCAACTTCAGTGATAGTACTTGTGACGCACTTGTAGTATAGTACTTGTTGTGTGGTAATGAATATTACTGAAGTTTTTTCCCAACACCAAAACGTTATTTCAACACTTAGACACGTGTTTCGCTCAACAAGTGATCTTTAAGATGAAGATCACTTGGTGTTCATCTTCAAGAGGAAGATCACATGGTGATTATCTTCAAGGGAAGGATCTTCAAGAGAAAGATCACCAAGTGACATTTCTCTTGAAGATGATCACTTGGTGATCGAAACACATGTCGAGGTGTTAAAATAACGGTTTGGTGTTGGGATACTAAGTGATAGTAATAATAACATTTGGATCCCATACTTTTCAAAGGTGAAACCAACTTCGTACAGTAGAATCAACCCGTGAGCAGTTTTAAATTTTTGATTCTCTACAAGAAGTGTTCATTTTGATTTTAATTGAAGCAAATTTAGTGGCGCCCAGAGAAGTAATTGTCAAAAAGAAATATTAAAAGAGTGAACCTATTTGTCCTAGCCAACAAGAAATCTGTCAGTGCATTTCGAATCAATGAGAATCATTACAAATTCTTACCAATTCAACGATCAAGTTCAAACTCAATTTCAGCATGTCGAACGTTCTCAAAATTTCTATTACAAGGAAAGAATACTCGATATTTCACATAACTTCCAATAATAATGGTTTCGAAAACATTTAGGAAGTGAAACAATTGTTCATCTTATCTTTCTCCATATGTTCATCAGTCACGACTATTCCACGTGGTACTTTGCCACCATACATCATATACCTTATTTACGGCTTCGAATGATTGTTTTGAAAATTTATTGAAAAGTGGGGGATGAGAATAAATAGAACATGTTGCATCAGTATTGATCGGACACCTGTATTTTTCACAGCTCGTCACTACCCTCTAGTGCAATCCATCAAATTTCCCACAAATCCAATATGATATAGAGGTGATCTATAAATGTACTTCATAGGAAATGTATTTAGTAATAGAATTGGGCTTGATACGCTGCCCCATCTGGGCAAAACACATTAATAAGAGAATATCATGTCTGATATTTCCGCTCTGGCTCGATCTAAAATTTCAAAAGACGAAGATCAGGGACGTATCCGCTTGAGTTGTTCCAAGGCACAACTCTTTAATCAAAAAATATAATAATAATCATTTTTGTTCTCTAGTTCGTGATGTGTTTCCTGGATTTCGAAACTTCTTGAAAGCTCATTATAAATTTGGTAATAATTCGGATCTGTAAGTGAAAACTGTGGTTATGTATACCTACAATTTTGTAGCTTCAAGTTATCTGATTTGTCAATTGAATTTTATCCCAACACCAAACTGTAATTGTCAACACCTCGATACTTGTTTCCATCACAAAGTGATCATCTTCATGAGAAAAATGATCACTTGGTGATTGAAACACCACTTGGTAATCGAAACACGTGTCGAAGTATTGAAAATAACGGTTTGGTGTTGGAAAAAACTCCAGTAATATTCATTACTACACCAAAGGTTTCAAACAATGCATCACAAATAAATATTAAGGCTTGGGTGTGTGAAAGCTTAAAATTATGCAACATAAGTTTATCTGAAGCAGCTCAACTCTATAATCATTTTGCTTTTTATTATATTATTTTGCTTGTTTATTTGAATTGGCTGTTCAAATAAACAAGCGTTAGGTTATCCCGAAGGCATAATATTATAAATGGAAAATTATTTTGATCGATGCAAATGATCTATTTAAACTCATTTCCATTGATCACAAATTGCTACTGATATTCGATAACTAAAGGAGACGTTTAGATACTTCCGAAAGTTTGGAGTTAGTGGATTGTGATCATGAATAGTGATAAAAGTTTTTTTCTGATTGATTCGGCCGTTACTTTGTGAAGATCCATATTAATTTCATGAACTACACCTTACGAATTGATCTCCACAAGTTTGTGAATTTCAAATTGTAATAAGGTGTAGTTTATGAAAAAGTGATAAAACTACCATTCCAAATATCTGATTAGAACCTGTGAACCTAAGATATTCTCGAAAATCCTGATTATTTCAATTTATGGAAAGAATACAGTTAGTTTCGGTACGACTTGAAATTTCCAATTCGTAATGAACGGAAATCTTGCACGTTGACTAACCGACCACCTCATTAATAATGAAACAGCAGAGCATATACTTTGTGCCTGCCCCGCTTGGGACCGAATCAGGTTTTCAAAGTTCTGCAGAGCCGTACTCTTACCATCTGACGTGAAAGACCACTCACCATACAAACTAACCGGCTTCGTTTAAAAGCTGAATTTATTTGGTCGTATGTGAGTAAGTGTGAGCCATAATGAACCCTTGCGGTGGAAGGTCGAATAGACCCACTCAGTTTGGACCTAACCTAACCTACATTAGTAGTCTTGCGATAGATCAAGTATGCATTTCAGTAGACGCCACTTTACATCCCAAAAGATATTGTGATGAAGTCGAGAGATCATATGGGCAGTCCATTGTTTCATCTTCCCATTATCTCAGCAAATTATTGAAATTTCCAAACTCTCTACTACTCTTTGATTAGTTCGAAGTTGTAGTTTGGAGTGCATATTACTATATTCACGTTGACACTTTCGAAACCATACAACATATGTTTGCAAATTTCGAATGAACTGGCAAGTGATCATTCTCAGATATTCTAAATTGAATTTTTTTCTGAAAAAATACTTTCACAACAGAAATATGAGTTTCGTCCAATTTTAATGATATATCCCATAATTTGCGTCTAGTAGTTTTACCGGTTATTTATTTTGGAAAATATAGACTTTTATGCAGATTATAATGTCTCAAACTAATATTTGAGTTGAGTGCAAGTTGCTACGATGTCCATAAGTAACTGTATTTACCATGCTACTCTCTACTATACTGACGGTTTCTTATCAGAAATAGTGGGTTACAAATAACCTCTGTGTAATGAGAGATTTATTTTAACTCCTACCCGGAAATCTTCTTCGATAGCTATATCATCTCCTTTGAATGAAATTTCCGTTAACATGACAATACAAAAAAAAGTTGTAGACCAGTAAAAAAAAGAGCACTGTTCATGGTCTGAGGCATGAGCACATCATGTTATTTATTCAACCCTGGTAATACCAGTTAAAGACAGCATTATCTGGTATTTATTCCATCAATATTCAGAAAAGCAAACAAGACAACTTTCAATAATATAAACTTAATTTTCAGATTGTTTCAAGTCTGATAGATGAATAAACCAATTCTCAGATCTCGTTTTGAAGTATTTGAGCGGGGCATTTCATTTTTTTCATTTTCACCCAAGAAAAATTGAGTTATGTGAAAACTGGACAATTTAGATACTTTATTTCTCTACATCATCTGAAATCTGCTGGCCTGTGTAGGTTTTCATGATTTTGGTCTTCAAAATGACTCCTTCATTATTATTTTCATCATTGTCATCAATTACCTCTTCCTAACTTTCTCTATTCTCTGATTCAAGTGATTTAGCTCTTGTTTATAAAAATAAGCTAAATGAATATTTCTTCAAATTAAAAAAAAAACGTGGAATGTATTGATGCAAATATATTAAAATCGGCTCAAAGTGTTTTGAAAACTTTAACAGTCATTTAGTGAAATGAAATAACTACTAATACGAATAATTTTTATCAAGATGAAAAATTGACTATATACTGGAAAAATACCATGAATAGCAGGATTCTAGGTCGATGAGTTTTTTTATTGATTCCTCGAAACAAGTCTGTGTGGAGTAACAATGGTTAAATCAATGAAGTTTTGTCAAAGAAATGTTTAATTCATCATTATCATTAGGTATTACCATTTTTGTTTGAAATCCGTCCCTGCTTGAATGTCAGTCGCTGCAATGATGGGAGTGGAAGCAATCAGCAGATACATCAGTCGTTTAGCTAATGGTTTCCGAAATGCTAATCCCACAACAGCTATCCCACGATCACTACCAATATTATAGCTTTTATCTGAACGGCGATACCTGCAAACTCAGTATTATTGTGAAGATATGAGATTATTCCTGGCTAATGATTTTCTAATGGGATAGTTCATCATTATAAACGGACGTAGATAATTCGCGCATCAAACGGAAGCCCTCACGTGCCGGTAGATTGTTGTCTTGATGTTTCTGAAGGTAGTATATTTTGTAGTAAGTTCATAACATACAATGGAACATGATAAACCACATATTAGAATAAATTATGCTGAATAAAAGCACATATTTATCTGAAATAACAAGTTGTGTTTTCGACACATAGTCGAAATATTCTGAATTCAAACCTACTTCGAAAAGTTATTTTTCCTCAGAAATCTATTTATTTGGTGGTGGATTGATTCTGTTATGTTCTATAGCTGACGGGGCCGCATAATATCATGTTGACATGGGATATAATTAACATATCTTTGACTAATGATCTTAGTATGTCATGAACACCAATTGTAAAGAAGAAATAACCACTGTGAAATTAAAATTACATTCGATATTAACACTTCCAAAATAAAATCATGAAATTATAAAATAACAATATGAATTGATTGGTACTCCGGGGCGACTTCATTGATTCCAGTGGCGCATTAGCTTTTTAAGCTACAGAAAAACACGAAAAACCTGAAGCACCACATCATCTGAAGATCTTGATCACCCAATGTCCTCTATTTCATAAAATAAAATGTGGGGTGTCCCCAGAGACTTCAATAAATTCAGTACATCGTCAGAACACTTAGTGACACGACTATCGTCAAATTCAAACCAGTACATTTCGTCTTTAACTAAGGCGTAATAATGACCTCATTCAACGCTAGAACTACAGTGAAGAATGACTGCATGAAGATTATGATAGTGGTCTGCTTCCGTGAGAGGTTGAGTAATGTTTAAAGATCATCAGTGTTCCTATTAGATTGACTGGTGCCTCAGCTATACTTGTTTTCCTATAACAGTGAGATAGTTTAGCGCATGTTTGGCAATACAGTCAATTATCACCTGTTTTCATTTTCAGATGACTTAACACTAAGCTTTGCACGGACTGGTTATTAGTCATATTAGGAAAAGCTAGTTGAAATTACAGAAATTCACATACGTTTTTATTATCACCTGAATATTTACTACAACGTAAACAAGTGAGGATTATTCCAGCAAAAGATTTACAAAGACAAGACGAGATGGCTGTACGGAATCATTCAATCCAGAGCGGTCAGGAGTATTGATTCTGCTTTTGTTTTGCTCACAAAGGGTATTCAACAAGAACCCAAAAATTCGGAACAATCCCCTTGTTGTCCTAACGAGTGTCTAGTGGACTTCAAAGACTCCAGGAAATCGGTTGGAGGGAAAGATGATACATTTTCACGAAGCTGCAGCTGCATGAACAGATGTCGGAGTTTGGTGAATAAATAGGAATTATTCGCGTTCATCATCAAAACCTCTTTGTTGAAATTCTTCGTCATAGACAACACTTATAAAATGCTATTCATGTAGCAAGTAGTTTCTAAATTATCTAATCCAATATTCTTCTGAAGATTTTCAGGACAACTCTTTACTGATTTGTAAGGGAGAATATGTTTCACAGAATCTGCATAATAATTATTCCTTAAACTTCAATCGATTCTTCCAAGTGATGAAGGGTTTTGTAGAGGAATCGATTCGGCTCTTGCTTCATGAAGCTCTTCTATTGAAAGGGAACCAGAACCGCGAAGACTATTTAAAGGTAGACTGCAACTCATATTTTGGGGGCAAGAATGACCTTAGACAATTGACTGCACTGAAAAAGAAGAAGGTGGATCAGTCACTTGCAAATCAACCTTGATATGAGACTGATGAATATTCATATATCTTGGCTGGTTTCGAAGAGATTACAGCTATGTACTGAAATGAGGGCAATGCATAATCTCATCAAAATTATGTGGAGGAAGGATAGTTCCAAAGACCGAAGCAGCATTACCACGTTGAACAGCAATACTAATTTTTTCTATAAAAAAAGAGGTAGAACGTTGATCTTTCGTTGCATGGCCAAAATTCTCTTTTCGAGTTCATGAACGAATAACAAAGACTCCGGGCCATAAACACAAAAAGTTTCAACCGCTACTGGATAGAACAAATAGTTGTTACCAAGAGTTTAGTGTTTTTTTCATTTCAATTTTTCGATGCTGCGGTTCCAGCAGACTTCGAACTTTAGGCTAGATGGGAAGCCGCGACCGTGTCAACGCAAGTGAAGTCCCATGCCACATGTTTATCGAATTTCTATGGTATGAAAGACATACCGTCTGGTCTTTTACCATCATCTCGACTGGTAGCTAAGGGTTCTGGAATTGAAGGAACATACGCCTACACCATAGCTTGTTTCGAAATGTCGTTCACCTAGTGATGTTGAGATGTACGCCCTGCACTTCTACTGCAACTCAAACCGTGTGTACTCATCAACTATAATACCGCAAATACAAGCATGATGCATACAAATGGATAAACCCATCCTAAGTCCTGAGAAGAAAATGAAAGTTTTCAAATAATTTCCAATTATCATAATATAATAATAATATTCACCTGAAGGAAGAACATACAGAATATACAAAAAAAAAATATTGAGGTGAATGGGCGGAGTGTCAGAAAAGCTGTTTTTAAACTCAACCTTCGAGAAAAAAATTAAATTTGAGAAGAATAAATGAAAGTTACAGTACATACAATTCGAAAAGAAAATAATTATTATTCAGTCACCAAATGTTTTGTGTAAACGCATGAGCCACGGTCAGCATGAGAAAAGTGAACTAATCAAATAAATGCTCTTTGAGTCTTTTTGAAGTTTTCTAACGTGTAGGATCTGAATTCACTGGGCAGGATACTGTAGAATTTAGCTGCGATGTATTCGAAGTTGCGAGTAAAAACAGAAGACATGTGTTCAGGAATGACCAAAACCGACCTGCTGTGCTTAAGTCTGAAACCTGACTGCACGAGTGTGATGATTTGGTGATCATTTATGAAGATGCAACAGCTCAGAGCAGAATATATTATATTACTAACAAATCAGACATAGTAATTATAATTTCTGAAGATATATTTTTCAAGGCCCTTCCAATCTCATACCTTTCGAGTCAACCCATTCTCCACAGAACAGTCGATTTTTTCAATAATTATGTTGAATCATATGCCCTAGAGAAAATTATTTGAAAGATTCCAAATTTATTAGAACACAAATTTCTCATAATGTTGGGGACTGTTCAGTAATGTAGCATTGTATTACTTGTAGAAAATTCGACCTGTTATCACTAATACAAAATCAGTGTTTGATACCGAATGTCCATTTCAACTGAATTTGTTTTCCCAATTATATTTCTCTTCCAGCTCTGAATCAGTGGCAGTTTGGAGACCTGGCGAAAATATTGCAGATATAAACTTGCAGAAGGTAATATTTTATAAAAAGGAAAACTATTTTTATATACATTATAGAAAGAAACTTCTACCATTAGTCTCAAAATTAGCCCGTGCATGGAAAGTATTACCCCACAGACTCAACCCACACCTCAGTCGTGAATTCACTTGAGAGTATCAACTGATTTTATTCTTTCAGAAAAAATTATGCTACTTAACTTTGACACTAACTGTTCACAATGAGATTTTAGCTGAGAAATTCATCGACAAATACACCTAAACATTTTACGGTTTCTGCTGTACTGTTCTTTAGTTCATTAACATATATAAAAATGAGTTTCCACTGATGTCATTACCACCATAGTAGGTAATTACTTCGTTCTTGTATACTTCATAAATGCACTTTCCTTCTAGACGATTATCATCCAAATCTGATAGAATTAACGATAAATCGTCAACTTATGTTATTTTATTTCTAGAATATTTTCTATACATTAACGGAGAGCATAAAGAGGATAGGACCCGAAATTGATCCCTGCGGCACTTTCATTTTGAGTTTGAGTTTTTTGAAATGAATTGTTAGTATCTCGTTATTATATTAATGTTTGATGCTCACATACCGAGTTATATTATGTAAAATACTTGAAATCCATCAAAATGCAATACCCTTGACTCCATATGTATCCAATTCCAGTGATGATTTGCCCCATGATTAACACAATCGAAATCCCTGCTTGGGTTGCGAACAACTCTAACAGGGCTCTCGCCTACATCAATCAGATTTACAATTTTTTCATAAAAGTCAAGACTGTCATCATATACTTTTTCTTTTGGAAACCATGCTGTTTATCAATCAGAATTGAAATTTCGTCAATTAATTGAACTATCGATACCCCATAATATGACAACCTTGTCAGAATTGGATAAAATTTTCACTGAATGCGAGAGTTGGACACCAGAATAAATGTATTTTAAAAAAATCAATTTCCTTTGAAGAAAATTTGTCAACAGCCTCTCGACCAGCTATTCTATAAGTGAACCTCTTCAAAATTCGTCATTTAGTTTAAAGGAATCATATAAGTTTTATTTCAAAACATCTATTCTTTACCAAAATATAGTAGTCTTAGTATGCTATAAAAATTATTAGTATAAAAAAAGTTTGGATTTCGTCATACTCGACAAAAATGGTTGCTTTCGATGATTCATTCGAAAATACTCATACAAGAGTATTGAATAAAAACTGCGCACCAAGAGGGCGCCCCAGAGGGATGGGAAAAAAACGAGTAGTGCGATGGGTATCTGGGTACCGAAACCCAAGTGTGACGAAAAATAGGAGCAACGTATCAATATCAAATTTCTCGTTGAAATGGAAAAAACCTTAACTAAGTGCTGTATATTGTTGCAATAGGTCTATGGGGATAATTCTGTTTTTGAGTTGAGAGTTTTTGAGTGGTGTAAGCGCTTCAGTTAGGCCCGAGAGAGCAAGGAATGTCCCAATCAAAATTCAAGGCAATGTTGATCATTCTTTTCGACATTAACGGTATGATGATGACTGAATGGCTTCCAAAGGGTCAGACTGTCAACCAGACTTACTATTTGTTAGTTTTGGCAACACTGCGAGAACGAGTTCATAAGAAACGCATTTCTCGGTAAACGCAGTGCTCGAACACGCGGCGCATTCGCCAGATTTGGCACGTTGCTACTTTTTTTATTTCCGAAGATAACATCTGCTTTAAAAGAGACTTAAGTCACTGAAGGCCCTCATCAAAGAAGACTTCCAGCACTTCTTTGAATAATAGAAAAAACGTATGGAAAGGTGTGTGGCGAGGGGAGGAAATGATATCGAAGGATAGTGTAACGAATTGAAGAATTAACTCTCTTTAACAAATTTACTTTTAACAATACTTCACGATCACAACTAATTTATATACACCACTTAGCAACTAACGCTTAATTCATCTTCACTGTTTGTTAACCGCTCGATTCGCTTTCTAGATACAGACTGACTGCCGCTTGATATGAAGAGCGGCCTTTTTATATCGTCAACAAACGCTCCAGATCTCTCTAGGGGTTTCGGCACTGGCCTAGACTATTTGCTGTGGCTTGTCTACTGCATTCCTTTCGCGGTGAGTCATTGGTTATTTGCTGGCTGAGATATCGGTTAGGGCTAACGATCGAAGTTCAGTCGACTTTTGGCAGTTGCTGTGTGACAGTGTGTCAAGTTATAGTGATTTCGGGTGTCACAGACCGGCGCG
>WOGP01007869.1:0-11509 GCA_015342065.1 Leptinotarsa undecemlineata
GAGGATCTTCGAAGTATGCAGACGTATGTTTGTACATAGACAAACAAGCACATGATGAAACCCTGTACCGTGCATTATCTCTCTCTCTCTCTCTCTCACACACACACACACACACACAAAATTTCATATGAAAAAAAATTAAAAAAAATTCTGAACGATCCATACACCACACACTTCAAGGTCACAACGCCTTGACTTCACTGCACAACAAAAGAAAAGCAAATAACATGTCATAGTGGTGGGGGGAGGATTAGAACCGGGAAAAAAATTCTGAACGATCCATACACCACACCCTTCAAGGTCACACCATCTTGACTTCAACAAACAACAACCAATAAAAAAGCAATTAATACGTCATAGTGGTGGGGGGAGGCTTAGAACCGGCTCAAATCTCCTACTCACATACCGTGGATTGGATGTTATCGTGCCCAAATCGACAATTTTGTTTGTTCACGTACCAACTCATCCAGGAATGTCCTCATCGCTGAAGATGATTCTTCGATAAAAATTAGATAGATGAGACTAACCCGTACGGTGAAGTTACCGCAGAACGGGTGAGTTTTATCAAAAAAAGAACTGCTGGAGGAGCTGGACAAGATTATCTTCTCCGCCTCCGGCAGATTGTTCTGCGATGACGACGTGACGCTAGAGTGGTTAGGGAAAACCACAAGGAACATCAAGCCATGGGAGTAGGCATCACTTGCGGTCGTCAATGTAAACAAGCTTCCAAAGCGACATCTTCCAAGACGACATCTGGTGAAAAGGGAAGGGTTCTGGGTCGGCTGAAGGTACAGAACCCTGACCTGATGGTAGCAAGATCGTGCACTTTCCACCATGAGGTGAAAGTGAACCCACAAGGACACCTCTTCGTCTTCGGGGTCGAAGATAATGAGGCTCTCCTCAAGAAGGAGTCGATGAGGATAAGAGATTGCATCGTGGCCATATTACGATTGCGCACGGCTGGTATGAACCTCGAAGTAGAAATGGGTCAACTGAGACTGAGCCTATGGCGAAAAGCACTTACTGCGCAAACTCTGCTGCAGGCAACCAGGGATGCAATTAAACCCAGGAATTTCTGGCGAAAACATAACAATCTGCACTGATAGCAGGCAAGCCATATTAGCCTTGAACAGACGTGCTACCTCAGGACAATTTCTAGAGTGCCATCAAAATTTAGCCAAAGCCCCGATAGATAATAATATTATCCTGAGGTGGATTAAAAGGCACGACCGGAGTAAAGGTAATTGCATTGCTGACTCTTCAGCCAAGAAAGCGGCTAGACTAAGAATTTTAGGACCAAGTGGAACCTACGACCTGATGACTTCGATTAATGGGGAACTAGCCGAACGCCTACACCTGCTGATATAAAGGAAATATCTCCCAGAAACCTGTCTACCTGTCTGGAAAGAACAGGATGGACGATGACTTAGGAGGACAACTCCTTGGGATTTACAATGGGTCACATGTGGCCTAAGTGCTGTGCACCTACACTCAGCCTCCTTATTCTACAGATACAGAAGTATGTTAAACGGTTTTATTGAAAAAAAAGGTAATAATGATGTAGATAATGTACTAGAAACTGAAAAATAATTTGGAAGGTTCTAGGTAGCAGTCATCACACCACTCTCTGTAGCAATCTACAGCGTTGATAAGATAAAAAAAATATTGTTGGGAGTAGCGTAACCTGAGTAAATATGTAAATACAGTTCAATTGAACATAAAATTCAAATTTTAGATTATTTTATAAACAAATTTAAAGTTCCAAGAAGACCAAGAGTAAGCCACAAAAATAATAAATAATTCTTGACGGTAAGTGTTGTGTGTTTCTCCAACTTGAAATGAATTTTAATGAAAGTAAAAATTGCATTCATCTGTAAACATATTATTTTCGTATTCTCAAGCTATTCAAGACAAGAATAATATTCTTGGTTCAAATGTGTGAATAACTCAACTCCCACCTACCATTCAAATTTTAGGCCATTTACAAACGGATCACCTTGTTTTTCGAAATCTCCTTTCATCTCATCACCTACATATATCTTGTGAGAATACACATACACATCTATCAACTTATCATTAACGAATTCAAATCAAGGCTGTAATTTTGTCCCACGCTTTAGAATTAGTTTCCGTAAGTGGATTCTGAGAATATCTCAAGTGGTAAGCTAAATATTAATAACTCGAATGAAATATCCCATCTCCCGCACATTATAGATAAGAAAAATTTTTGCCGGTTTTTTAACCGTTATATTGGTACGAAATATATAAGGTACATATTCTAAAAATATATTTTTCAAGGAATCGATGTTTGTTATTTATTTAGATTCTGAGCTTTCACAATGTGACAAAAATTGATCGAGTGATCAATTGAGATTCTATATCAGAAAAACCAAATCTGTTATTTTCAAAAATATGTCTGTAGGTTTAAATTTTCTGTAATACATTTTCAGATCAGATACCCATGCTAGACCTGCCTACCAATAACATACGTCTTTTACAAAAAAAAAATAATTTTTGAAATGTAATATTCCGACTGACTAAAAATCAATCGATGGATGAAGATCTTAAAAAGGTGCGAAGAGTGAAGAAAAGGGGAAATTGAAAAAAAGTTTGAAAAAAATTGAAGACATCTACGAAATCTTTTTGCACTTATGCTTATGTGTCCTTAGGCTGAATAAAATATATAACACAGTGTAGAATTCATTGTATCTCCCCCAGACTTTGTCTTTTTGAATACGTACCTGTATTATTCACCACATTTTCTATTTTTTTCTGGGGGTATTGTTTACTGAGATGATGAATATCTGTTCTGTATAAAATCTGTTTTTCTGTTAATCAGCTGTCGCCCCCATACGAACGGCAACTCTCAGAAGTTGAGAAACTTGTGCGAGCTAAGGACTAACGAGGTCTTTAAACGTGTGATTTCTAACACGGTTGCAGAATCATCCCAGCTTCAACCAGATACATTCTCTCGAGAAAAATATCTGGTCGAAGCAGGAATCGAACCCACGGAATCTCCAAAAGTGTGAAATATTTACTTTCAAGTGTGCAAATCATACCATTATTGTATGTATGTATATATGGGTTTTTAGTTGTATTAAATAAAGTCCTTAAAACATGAAAGTCTCTTTTTTTTTTGTCTTTCAGTTGATGAAAACCTATAATTAAAAGGATCATATTTTTGGGAGTCATAAATTTTTGAGGAAAAAAATTTTTAGCTTTCTACTAATCCATCTTGATATAAAAGAAAGAGTGAGAATCTTCCAAAGATAGAAGATGAAAGGAGATTTCGAAAAACAAGTTGATTCGTTTATTAATGGCATAAAAGGTGTTAAATCACGTGATCTAGGCGGCCAATTGACGAGCCCCAAACATGAGATAAACTGTTCACCGAAGGCGGCTCTCAATTGGGCCATAGGTTCACGTGCTATGTGGCATGTGGCACAGTGTTGCTAAAACCACATGTCCAATTCTTCCATTTAGGGCAACAAAAAGTCGTCAATCATCACACGTTAGCGCTCGCCATTCACAGTAACGTTCCGACCAATGTCGTCTTTGAAGATGATGACACCGACCCATAATCCACACCAAACAGTGACTTTTTCGTGATGCATCAGTGGCTCTTGAAATGATTGTGGCTGGTTTTAGCTCCGGTTGCGGCAATTTTGCTTGTTAACGTATCCATTCAACCAGAAATGAGCCTCGTCACCGAACACAATTTTTCGATAAAAATTGGATCTTCCTCCAACTTTGCCAGCGCCCATTCACCAAATGTTAGACGTCGTGGGAGGTCATGTGGCTTCAATTCTCGCACCAGCTGTATCTTATAAGGTTTCACACCCAAATACTTTCTCAAAATTTTCCACGTTGTGGAGTAACACAGGCCCAATTGGTGTGGACGGCGGCGAATCGACATTTCACGATAATCACGAACACTGATGGATACAACTGCAATATTTTCTATGTATGCGTGTTGGTGGTTTAATGTCCAATAATGTAAATTGGGTTCAAAATTTAGTCACAAGCTTCCAGATAGCTTCCTTAGTAGGCCGACGAAACTGTCCCTAAATTGGAAGAAGCGCACAATGCACTTCCTTCACCGAGCATGAGTTTTGATAATGAAATTCAATGAAGCGCGCTACCGCTGGCTTCAACCCCTACGAATATAATTACCGCTTTTAAAAAGTCTGGCACCTGGTCGTGCAACGAAGATATTTTTCAAGAATCTGACTTTGCGCCTACTTCTGTCACGGACTGCCTAGACCCCAGCGATCAAAACCAGTCACTAGTCCCTGAACCAACTATTGATAATGATGACGTTTATATTGATGATCTGTCACTGAATTTGAAAAACCCTGAAGTTTTAGACGATGTAACAAATTTAGATATTAGCGTGACTGATGTTATGTAGCAAATGTCTTGTGAACCAATAGCTGGACCGTCAGGCATGCAGAAAGGAGCTAGTGATTTTGCAGTTGAAACCATAAGACCTCTACCAAAAGTTCCACCACGAATTACGTCAAATAGAAAACGCGCTAAAAAGTCTGCTCTTCTTACCGTATGTCTTACCGTTACTCAAGTGTCTTAGGGCGAAACATCGATGTTACTTATTAATTTATTACCATTCATTTACAGTAGAACTCATGTGAATGATATCTTATTTTTATTCCACAACGAATGTTTGAAAAACAAACTGAGTAGATACGTCAGATGGTGAATGGATCCAAAGGATCTGTTGCAAGGACTGGGGGCAAGCAGGATGTATCAAAGGAGATATCACAGCATTATGTTGTTTGAATTGTAATTCAGATGATGAATACTCTTTCTCATAGATATGATAGATACTCTTTCAGTTGGTAGGTATTTAAAATAGTTCCTAATCCCTGATATTTTTTATATACGTTGTTAAAGTCTAAAGACGATAATAATATGTCTAATTGAGTTTAAATATAAAAAATATGCCCTGTTTGAGACTAATAAATAGTTATTTTAGACAGATTTTACTTTATTAGGTTGAAATATTTAAACGTATTTTGAGATTTCGTTTATGTTCAGATATTTTGTGATTTTGTTATTGTGAGTCTATTAGAATACGAGTTCCATATGCAAGGCTGTATTAATTACACTATCATTAATAAAAAAAAATTACTAAATATATTTATTTTCCTTTATATTAGTCAGCATAACCTATGTTAATTTTTACTCCTTCTGTTAATACTCACCCCATACGTGTTAATTCTAGCCCCAAACCCCTGAGGCAACAATTAACAACCACCATTTTAGGGAAAAAGCGTTCTATCTACGGCATCGTAACTATTGGGTTAGTTTTGAGATCATTATGTAATTCCTGAATGATTTTAGCATCATTTATCTCAAAAATCAAGTCTAAATGTTGAATTATTTCTTAGCTACAACTAACAATATATTTTTTTGTTGATTCAAGCCCCGGTCTCCCCTATCACTGGGAAGTTGAATAAAACTCTTTTTAAATTATTATTCGCACGCAGTGATATTTCTGGTCAAATTGAGTAATTTGCCCTTTCTTATTTGATACACGTTGTTTTGAAGTTTGAATGTTGAATTCAATGAGTTGGAAAAAACATCAAACGAGCGCATTTTGAAATGAGTGTATTGATATTTTCACTGATTTTCTGAAAAAACAACTTTTTGAGCTTTGAATATTTCAATACTAAAAATTCGAACGACTTTCAGGAAAGCTCCGGCAAGCCAACTGGTCTTGCTCTCCCGCAGCGCGGCAGGCCATACATCGTTGTCCGAAAAGGTCGTTAAGGAAACAAGAACAATATCTCCGGCAGCGGAAAGGATGCATCGCAGGGGAATCCGCAGTAAATGGAAATGTTGGAAATAAGAAGAATGCGTATCTGGGCCTTAAACCGTCCGCGGACACCGCCTGCTGGCCTCCCATTGGCGCGCGGAGGCGCGTTTCCAAGGAAACGAGGAGGAACGTTTTAACTGCACCGAGCCAAGATTCATCGCCACCTTGAGATGTTTTAATGTTGCCTTTATTCAAATTAATGGTTTCGAATATTTTATAAGATTAAACTGTACGCCGATCGTATCTTTCTTTAAATTGGTCTGCATGCCTCTGTTGAGATTCCGGAGGATGGCAGTCGACGGGATTTATGGAGGTGTGCTCACCTTCGGAGAAATCCAGTTTCTGGGAGAGGTGGAGAGATTTGTGGGAATCGTTCGATTTCTACTGCTCGCTGTTAATTGTGTGCCGAAGTCGCTTTATAATGGCTTTTTATGGATTTCTCCATCTACGATGTTGGGGGACCAAAAAAAAAGCAGCATTAACAATAGAATTGTATCTTTTGTAATTTGATAGGTCGAACGTGATTGTTCATTAGTAACAGCAGGTAGATATATCTCCAATAAAAAGTTGAAGGAAGAATTTCTTGATATGTAAAAATCTAGTGGCATCTCACTTGAACTACCTACACGATACCTGCTTGAGGTGGAATTCTCCAAACCCATATTCAACCATTAGAAAACCTTCTAAAGGTATTTTTCAAACCAATTCTGCGTAAACCTAGTACATATTCATCTGAGAAAAAATACAGTAAGTAGATCTTTATATGTTCAAACATCATACACCAATAGATATTTCTTCAAGTCGATATGACACTAGGACCAATAACTTATGTAATGTTCCTCACATGAAAACAACAGTAGAACAAAGTATTTCTTATCTGGGAACAGTTATTGAAAATTCATCACCTCAACATATTTCAATTCTTGGGATTTTTGAATCTTTGAAATTGAAATTTCGTGAAAAAATTATGTATGGGAAAAATAATTTAGAAAGGTGCCTTGAATATGTATTTCGAATATAATAACAGTATAATTGAATATAAAGTATTTCTTATACATCTGACCTATTTTTTATAATTTTAACTTACTACAATACTGATCATTTTAACTTTATAAATAAGCTGTGTTCTATTTTAACAAGAGAATCATTATAACTGTAACAATCAATGAATGTATCTGCAATGTAAGTTAGTATCTTCCTTTCTTGTTGATAGTTCCATTTGTTATTATTACTATCATCTGTTGTATTATAATATGCCAGTTTTTGATATTTTTGTTATCATATTCTTCCTACCTTGTATGTTCTAAGTATGATATATTAATAAAAATACCCTTTTGTTAGATTTAATATGTTTTGATATGTTATCTCACAAGAGAACATACCCGTGAATATATTGTCAACGTAAGGCTAACCCAATACTCATCAAATATAAACCTTGTCATTATTATTATACTGTCATGTCAAATGTAATGGCAAATTACTAAATTTTACCAGAAATGCTAAAGCTTTTGAATAAAATAATTGACTGTTCAGAACTAGTTTTTCTCATTAATCATGCCTATATATTTGAAAAAAAATATGAACTGAAAATGGAATATACTTCCCCTGTCTGTATATAGGGTTTAACTGAATAAGTGTGAAAAATTCAAGGAGGTGATTCCTCACCGATAAAAAAGATCTTTCATATAAAGAAACTTCATTGGAGCATCCCTTGTTAAGATACAGCCCCTTGAAGGGGTACATAAAATTTGTATAACAATTTTTTTCACAAGCACTGAAAAAAGTTACAATATTGAATCTAACCTGAAGTTTTGTACTAACAAAGAGACACTTAACCAGTAATTTATTTGGTTTAACCCATGGTTGTAAGGGGTGGAAAACGCAATCCCTAAAATGTATTTCCAATGTAACTTTTTGTCTTATCATTTGATTATAATTTAAAAATTTATTTCCGATAGCCTGTTTTATTCTAAACAAAAAATGTCTCTTGGGTTATTTGCCCAAAATAAACCAGTTCACAGCAAAAAATTATTTTACGATTAACTAGAGAGATTCATCGTCATAAATGCGAACTGGATTTATTGTTATTTTGTAGTTAGTATCTGCATTTAACAATTAAAAGGTAATAAACAAAACTAATTTATTAATAACAAAACACATAGCACGTAGAAATCGTAGTAAATGTTCATTATGTCTACCTTCAGACATTACGCATGCGTCTAGACGTCGACGCATTCGCGTATTCGCGCAAATATTCCTGGAGTTTCTCTGATTTACACTTATTTAGTTACACGCTGTATACTGGATGGAATATACTGGCTGGATCTATGCTAGCAGGTAAACAGAACTGCAACTACGACTCTTCAACGTGAGGCCATTGGGTTCAGGGTCACCAGGGACTGCCATTAAAGTGAGGTACTATCTCCCCTTCTGTGATCGCCCCTGATGGATAGTCTGCCCAATGCCCTCGACAGAAAAAAAGTAGATCTGCAAGCTTATGCAGATAACACATGCAGATAATACATTTTTCTTTAGAATGAGGCTAGATGGACTGCATATAGACTTGTGCACATTGCCAATTACAAAAATCAATTCATTGCAGAGTGCAACGAACTGCCTTATAAAGTACTGTTCCCGAGTAGAGAGGACTGGATTCTCCGGGAGAAGGCAATATAAAGAGCAGATAGTTGTTGGTTCACAGATGGATCAAAACACCTTCCAGTTCTGGTGCAGGTGTTTTTAGTCGCACGCCCAAGACAGAGATATTAACCTGCCTAGGAACCTATGCGACTGTACTTGAAGAGAAAATGTACACTATTGAATTGTGTGCGGAGAGATTGGAATAATCCAATCACATAAACAAATCAATAAAAATATTCTCGGACAGTCATGTTGCGTTGAAAGCACTTGGCTCCTACAGAGCAACGTCTAAATTGGTAGCAAATTGCCAAAAACGACTCTCCCCGATAGGAAAACTTAACAGATTGTCTCTGGTGTAGATTACTGGCCTAACCGGTTTGAAAAGCAACAAGGCTGCTGATTCCCTTGCAAAGGAGGGTACTGCAAGTAGCTTCATCGATCCAGAATATGTCATTGGCATCACTTTAGGCGTTGCCAAACATACATTGAACACCGTGACGGCATTAAGACTTATGGATTTATGACAGAATATTCAAAGATTGGCTCATCTTTCGAAGATTGATACCAAACTGTTGTTGGACTACAGTAGGGATGAACTCCGATGTCTAACAGGCCATCTTGCATGTCACTGTCATTTGAATCACATATACAGACACTCGGAATGTCGGAAGACAGTGTGTGTCTCCTCTGTTTGGAAAATTATGAAACAGCTGAGCATTTACTTTGTGCCTGCCCCGCTGGGGACCGAATCAGGTTTTTAGAGTTCGGCAGATCCGTACTCTTACTATCTGACCTGAAAGACCACTCACCATACAAACTAATCGGCTCCGTTAAGAAACTGGAATAAACACTTACATTTAATGTACTATTCGATTGATAAAACGCACGACATATTACAGTACTTTTCCGAAGTAATTATCATAATAATTGATCAAAATTAATTAAAATACCAGTCTATTGTGAAATTTTCACTTTTTCGCAAAAACGCCTGAGGAAGCGATTGTATAGATAAACACGTGTTGAAGTTTTGTAAACTGATGAGTGGAAATCTCACAATGAAGTGTTACTTGAATGAGCTATGAATATTTATTGAGCATAAAAAATATAATAGAAAACATGTAAAGCACAAATGCTCATAATTTTAATTTTCCACAGTTGAAACTTTCAAACTATCGGAGTAGCTTTTGCAACTTTCATATTTACCTTATTAATTTCATTCTATAATTTCATCCTATGATTTTATCCTGTGCTGCATCTGTTAGTTTGAAACGTATGTTTACATATTCAAGTAAATGATATAATGCAACCTACCTTCCAACAGTTCCCCTTCAATAATATAGTTAGGGAGCTAACTACTTGCGTATATATTACAATCGATCGCTTCAAAAAATCTTCACTAACTTTCTTCGAAAGATTCTCATAATCCCTCTTCCATATTCTCTGTTTCACTATCACTGTCATCATTCAAAACGATAATGAATTTATTTCCACCATAAATATGGAAGTCTCCAATCTCCATATAGTCTTTCTCAACTAAGATTACTTTTTTAATTGTTTTCTGCCAGTCTTCTTCGATAATATTAGATACTTCTTCTATACTTCACTTCTTCTTTACTTTCTTTCTTTACTTCTTCACTTATTCCGCAATTCACAATGATTAGCAACGATCCATTGTTTGCAGGCATGTTAGGCGTACACATTCTCGAACTATCAGTCCACACTTTCGAAACTGTGTCGTGACTGTCATACCAAGTTTCGTCCAAATAGAAAATTTGCCATTGTTCTTGTCTATATTCAGTTATTTGTTCTTAGTACTTGTTCCACAATTCTACTATTCTTCTGCTTTCCATAACTACTTGACGTTTGTTTATTATCTAAATCCTAATTTCTTTCTCCAATTCCGAAGAGTTTTGTCACAGTAGCTCACCTTATTGCTGGAAGTATTCAATTTCTTCCTTATGATTTCCGTTGTAGGAATCTCATTGCTTTTGTAACAGTCGTATATTGTTTTTTCAATAATTTCATTAGATGAACATCTGAAGATTTTATTAATCCTGTATCACATCGCGTCGTGCGTTCATAAGGTTTCTTGTCGACTATTTTACGTACAGT
Organism: Leptinotarsa undecemlineata; assembly: GCA_015342065.1. Lineage (NCBI taxonomy): Eukaryota > Metazoa > Arthropoda > Insecta > Coleoptera > Chrysomelidae > Leptinotarsa > Leptinotarsa undecemlineata. The sequence continues at coordinate 10,589 of WOGP01007869.1, forward strand.
TGAGAAAGGAATTTCGGTCGAATCTGATGTTGCTTGTAATAGTCTGTTTCCCTTGAAACCAAACTTGAGATATAGATTCTTATATACATTGAAAATTGAAACATACTCCCTGTTTCAATTCTCAAATGCATCCGAATCTCATTAACTGGTACCTCTTTTTCGTATTTTTCACCATCGCTCACTACACTGGAAAAAGTATGCGTTGTTACCACACCCGTTATTACTATTAGTACTTGTCTAAGAACCATCCCCGCATTCCCCGATTTCTATTCGTCACTATACCAATCGATGTCTGTATTATTTCATGTTTTATATCTCATACTGATACACATTGCATCTTATATTATTCATAGTTATACTATGTTGGTCGATAGCCGACAAGTTCAACGTGGGTGCTTTCCTCACTCACTCGAATTGACTGCCGTGTTGGTCGGTGGTTCAAGCCCTAGTCTGAACGATCGATCTTCACTTGCTATCGTATAACCCGTGTTAGGAATCACGCGTTAAAAGGTAAGAACTCGTTAATCCTTAGCTCGCACAAGTTTCGACTTCTTAGCGTTGTCGTTCGTAGGGGTGCGACAGCTGGTTAACGAAAAAACAGTTTTAAACAGTTTTTATATTATTCCATGCATATATTCATGCAAACTTTTGTTAATATTGCAGCCCTTTTTTCTAAAAAATTAAAAGGAGCAATTCAGACGGCAGCTCTTTGTCGGTGGTTTGCACTATGGGCTCGTTAAGAAAAGAGAATTATATCAATGTACAGTAATTGACTGGTTTAAAAATAGAAGAGGCTTCACTGCGACTTCTAAAATATCTATGTCAATGAGTACTTACTTGGAAAGTTGAGCAACCGAATGATGACTAATTCACAACACACCAAAAAAATATTTTTTGAATGTTTCCTACACTAAATTAGTC
>WOGP01007870.1:0-11509 GCA_015342065.1 Leptinotarsa undecemlineata
AAGTTACGGTAAAGTGACAAAGACAGAAATATCGTTGCGTACAGCGTTGCCACTAGTTGTAATAAATATCTAACACTATACAGAAAATAATGAATTTTAACTGATCAGTAATCAGGAAATGTATAAGTATTACTCATTACAAGCTCATTACTGATTTTTGTCATAAATAATACCTTTTAATCGTACTAGTATTGTGTATTATCTATAATTTGCCACAACCTACAACTCTACTGCTTACTATATTTTGATTCTGCTATAAACTGGTAACGTAAAATTTAGATATGACAACGCGCTTCACTCTCAATCATTATTGGTTTTACTATAGTATGCGTTATGAGGACAACTAAAGCGACGGTGCGACGCATAACTCTCATTAATTACATTATCCCAAATTTCATTTTTGAGTTGACCTGTTCAAAAAATAAAGAACAAGTTCGGCACCTCAATAAGTAAGACATTATTGATACTCAACTGGCACAAGTTTCAACTTCTTCCGTATTGGAACGAAAAAACAAATTTTTTTAAAGTGATTAAGAGAAAACCCTATATTTCAACTTCTAGCTGCTTCAAGAATATTTCTTTTTTTTCTTCATTCTACAATTATTTCCTTATTTATTGAAAAATGAAAGAATTACAGTAAAATTGAGTTTTCCACCCGATATTAAAAAAAAATGGATTTCTGGCTTCCCAATTAATATTATTGAAGATATTGAAACAATACTGCAGTGTTCATTATTTTTTGGTATATTCATTATTCAGTTATTCTTTTGAATTTTTTTGTATTCAAAATATTCTGGAAAAACCAAAAAGATGGAATATATGACTTTTTATCTGTATCAGAAACTAGAATATGTCGGTGGTTTATAGAAATTGCAAATTTTTGTTTTCAATTTTTATATTTCCAATTATTTTATCTCTATGGAATTCTCTGTGCACCACCGTAGTCAATCATTTCTCTTTTTGTAAAAGCTGATTTATGAAATACGGATGTTTTAATCAAATTCTGTTACGATTGTAGTGTACTTCTTCCAAATAAACTTTTACACGCCCACTATTAAGTTCATGAATAAGTTTTTTGAATTGAAGGACTAATGAAACATACTTTCATGAGCAGTCCGTCTAAAAAAATTGTTGCTGTTTTCAACATTACTAATTGTATTAGAGTACTAACAGAATGACTATATTATATCAAACTTGAATATTATTCGACAGAGGAAAACATACATTTTCAATAATAGCTAAAAAAATTTAATGAAAAATATTTGAAATATTATGCAATTTTTTTCACCCAGGCAGTATATTGATTGTATCACTATTTTCACTGTTGCGTTGTAAAATATTTTTTAAGATCCAAACACAAGTATTATTTATTTTTCTACCCATATACATAAAAGTAAACAAAAGTTCACCATTTTCTTGATATTATTTTTGAATCAGTCATTTTCTGCCATACAAATATTTATTTTACATTAATATAAAAAATGTTATTGAAAAAATGTTGATCAAAAATGAAAATCAAGTTAAATTATGCAATTATTTTGAGTTAAAAATAAATTACGTATTCTAACTTGTTCTTTCTTAATTTTTACAAATAACCTATTGTATAAGTTAATTTCAATTTTGTTGGTTTTAACAATGACCGTTCATTCCTTCAATTATTAAAAATTAATAACCTTCTGATAATCTTTTTATTTCTTTATGTTTTCTAACTATTTTACATGTACAATAATTGCAATTGCTTATATTTATAGCGAATTGCAAGAAATCAATATATATTTAGATATTTTTAAATATAAAGGCACTTTATTCGTGTGCACAATTTATGTTTTTTGACATACCTCGTATACGACAAAAAAAAATTGATAATCGTTAGTTGCATTATAGGTTTGAGTCAACATGACATTTTCTAAAATTTACTGAAATTATCAATAAAAAAGTTATCCACATTGTCTCAACTTACTAATAACACACTGTATGATAATTTTATTCAAATTTTTTTGTGAAACATTCCATTTCCTTGAAAAATATTTAGAAAATTGTTCAAAAAGTAGTTCGTATATATTTTTTATATACCTATAAGTATTACTACTAGACACCACTAAAGTCATAATATCTATAATAATGTCTTATGATGGCTTTTATGTTTTTCCATTCACCAGTTGTCTACCCAATACGAATAATAACCCTGAAATGTCGAAACTTGTATGAAATGAGAATTCACAAGGCTCTAACTGTATATAATCTTTCATAATTTTCATTTCAGAAAGTAGTTGCAGTTATTTTATGCAAATATATAGTTATGAACAGTTTTATCGTAACTAATAAAACAGAAATGAAAGAAGTAAGGTCTCTACCCATAAACTAATGAGCAAAATTTCAAGTTGGGATATAGATGCATTTCAGGCTACAACAAATTCACACGTCAAAAAATAATATATTCAATACGTCAAATCCTAACCTCATAATAACATATTCGAATGCAATATTTACCATTATTCGAGTTGACATCTGACATTCTCTTAACCATCTGCAAAACATTTGTTTCTTCATCGGCTAACTCCCTGGACCTCCTCTTCAGAGTATCATCCCTTTCCAAAGAATCACCAAAACCACTGTCATCTTGAATTTGACTGACAATTTCGACATTGTCAGATGCGAAACATCCGTCAGGATTGCTATCCAAACTAATCTGGCTGGTTTTAGATACACCTAGTTTACTCAGCTTCTTATGCCTTACGCTATATTCATTCAGTTTGAAGCTGTTCAATGTTAAATCGTGCAAAAAGGTCCCTTGAGTGAAGTTAGGGACCTCTATATCCAAATCTATGCTTTCTTCACTTTGATTATGGAATCCAACAGGAGTTTGAGCATCCGTAAAATGTGATTCGGAACTTGATGGGGTCGTAGCAAATATTTTTTTGTCATTTTCTTCACTTTTTTGACTGGGATGGTTTACGTCGCACCAGGAGTCTGTTATTAAGGCAGTATCTTCATTTGAAACACTGATTGGAAGTTTATTTGAGTTGCGTTCTTTTTCAGCAGGATCTGTTTCAGGGGTCTTACCCTCTTCTTCATCTGGAACTACGCCCGTGAAAGTATCTTCGAATTTTCCTTTTCTTTTGCCTCCTAGCTTCACTTTCAACTTGGCTTTTGTTTTGGTCTGTTTTGATTCACTGGTTCCCATTTCGATTATCAAGAAATTCAAGCTGAACAATGATGAACCATTAATAATTATTACCCAACAACTGGTTTGTTTTGTCACGACCTAATACACATCACAACTAAAAGGAAGTCTACACCTGGACACATTTTTTTAATTTCGACGCGGTGGCTAGTTTTTGGAATGATTATTTACTCACATTTTTGATGTAAATAGATTGAAACCCGTATGAAACTACAGAGCGGTTGCGCATCTCTTTGGAAGGGATCGATAGTCCTTCGGTTGTTGGCATCCGTGCAGGAATTGGTAGAACTAGACGATTTGTTCATTTTTATGCACTGTTTGTGATAAATAACCGAGTGGGTCTTCTTGTCGAAGTGTCTGATAATGAATAATCCTTCGATAAGGTCACAAGGTCGTTCTATTTGTTTTGTTTTGTTTCGGTGAATTCGTAATGAACTGAATGGGTATTAAATTTAAATATGAGGTCATGTATTGACGAGTGTGTTCAAAGTTTAGCGTTTTTGTTACTATTGTGTTTGTTTTCGTTCCATGAACGTATTTTATTTTTTGCCGCTCTTAGTGTGCACAATAAACATTTTAAACACGAGATATGTTTGATACAGGATGTTTCCTAATTGCGATACGAAAGTTCAGAGAGTGATTCGTTAGTTCGTTTCAAAAAAGGTCCTATGGACATATGTCCGAAGGTGCTTCATTTCTGAGATACAGGGCATTGAAATTAAAAAAAAAAACGGTATTCATAAAATATCATAAATATCCTTAGGTACAGCGATTTGGATGAAAATTACTACAGTAATAAGGCGGTTATTCAGCCCGAACTAGATAGAAATTATTAGGTCCAGTGGCGTCTCAGTGGGCACCACAGCCAATAATATTAAAAAAAAAAGAATGCCACTGACTTTTTTGTAGTTTTTTATTTTTTTTATTGGTTGACTGAAAAGCAACTTTTTAGTCACTTGTATTTTTTCATATCTAGCTTCGTTTTCGATAGAAAAATTGAAGGCACTTTGTATATCATGAACACCTGCTTTGGACAAAAGCTGACAGTGATAGTGTTATAATATCAGTGAAAGTCAGAGTTGTCAGCAGCGATTCCATCAAGAATAATTTTACTAAAGCTAAAATGGCTGACATGCACTTTATTTATGGATTAGCAAATAGAAATGCGAAAGAAGTGCGGAGAATTCACCAGTACATATATCTTATCAGAATAATTCCATGTGCTAAAAAAGATTATGTGAAACTGGGAGTAGAAGACCAGAAACTCTTAGAACGCCTGAACTAGAAGAAGATATACTTGATGCAATGGAAGAACATCCTTCCAATAGGGAAGATAGTACTGCAGCTGGAAGTCAGCCCAAAACCGTATTGACAGTTCTAAAAAGAAACCTCCTATACCCATATCACCTTCAGCGGCTCTAATCTCTGCTGTCTTGGGACTTTCACCCAAGATTGATGTTTTGCAGGTGGTTGATTCATACGATGGCACACAAAAATAATTTTTTACCAAATATTTTATTTACGGACGAAGCAAATTTTTCATGAGGTTCTATTATGAACTTTCACAATTTCCATTTTTGGTCCGACGAGAATCTCTACGTTATAAGGGAAAGTCCTTTCCATCAACAATTTTCGCTGAACTTTTGGGTGTAATTAATTGGTGACTACCTAACTAGCCAATTTTTGCTACCAGAAAAATTAACTGGTGAATTCTACATGAACTTTTTGCGAGATCATTCACCTATTTTGTTAGCAGAAGTGCCGGTAAGAGGCATCACCTACCCTAATCGCTGGATTGGTCGTGCAGGACCTCAAAATTGGCCAGCTCGCAGTTCTGAAATGAATCCTCTAGATTTATATTTATGGGGTCATCTGAAGGTTCTTGTTTGTAAAACTCCTGTACCAGATGTGAAAGACTTGGGGAATCGAATAAATAACAATTGCTATGTCATAAGGTATTTTTGAATGTGTTAGACAATCAATGATAAATTGATTGCAGTTGTATATTTTATCAGAAGGTAGACTTTAAGGTCGAAATTGTTCATTATTCATTTTTGGTTTGTATTTTATGTTGTATATGGATAGTTTTTTAAAAGATTTTTTTCTCGATAACGAAGCATGATATAAAGAAAACACATGCGGAAAAAAGTATTTTCAGTTGCTTAATCTGAAAAAAAAAAAAAAAAAAAAAAAAAACAAAAAAAGTCAGTCGCGTTTTTCTTTTTCTCAATATTGTTGACTGCGGTGCCCACTGAGACGCCACTGGACTTAATAATTCAAATCTACTTCGGGCGAAATAAGCATCTTATTACTTCAAATAACTGTAGCAAATTTCAAACAAATCGATGTAAGGATATTTATGATGCTTTATTAATTCCGTTTTTTTAAACTTCAACGCCCTGTATCTCTGAAACGAAGCAATTCCGGACCGTAGTTAGAAAACACTCTATATATTATCGGATTACGACTTCAATCTAGGAATTATGTATTTTTCCCATTCGTTTGTAACCTTTCTGCGCCATCATATCTTTGTATCTGCGAAAGAATGAAAAAAAAATGTGAAAAGATTTAATTAAAATTTTGAAATTTTCCGAGTATAATATGTAGACAGTATGACCAGATCGTTGTTGTTACAACAATCTAACTTTCAATGTTTTCCATCAAATTAGAGAATATCGAAATCATTCTCATATAATATTACATAATTAAAAATTTCATAAGCATGGTGGTTCTTCAACATATAAGTACTGGAGCACTTTCTCTTGATACACGTTTCGTTAACCAAGTTAGGATCATCAGAAAATGACTGAAACTAATTCCTTCCAACTAAGATACACCATTTATTAAATGTCTTCAAAATATATTTTTCCATAAACCAGTATCCTTACAAATAACAACTCTCAGAAGTCGAAACTCGTGCCGGCTAGAGATTAATGAGGTCTTACCTTATAACATTCGATTCTATCATAGATTATATATTTCATAGGCATATATCAATATTTCCATTATAGTCTATGATTTGAACAAATTTAATTGACATAGAGAGTTCTCAAATAATTGCAAAGACAGATATTTTGTGATAATGTCAGCAAATTGGTCAAGTATAGTAATATCTGTCTGAAAGATTTCAGTCAGTGCTATTCAATAAAATTCTGCTAATAGAAAAAGAGGAGTGCGCCAAGGATCAATCTTTGGACCCCTTCTGTATACTATTTGTACTTCGCAATTTCATAAACATATACGTCACTTGTTAGTTCACTATTATGCGGACGAAACACAACTTTACATGTCCTTTAAAGAAAGTGATATTCGCCTGGCCTGTGACCATATGAATTCCGGTCTACAAATTTGGATTCCTTATCGAGGAATTTCTGTTTGATGAAATCCAGCTAAATCAAAAGCATTGCTTTTTGAACACAATGGAGCACCAGTAAGAAACATCTACAACTCAAACCTGTTTCTTGACAATTCGCCGTTGATATTTTCCCAGTTGTGACAGGAATCTTGGGCTCATACTAGATAACGAACAGAAATTCAGTTATCATATTTCCTTTGCCATAAAAAAGCATTTATAAATTCGAAACTTATTTACTCTAATGAACATATATTGTTCTGTCACACCTTAACTATGCTGACTGCATATATGGGCCTGCTTTACTTCAAACTGACAATCGCCGACTTCAGATGATACCAAATTCATGTGTCAGGCTTATATGTAGTCTTCATCTGCATTTTCTGAACTACGTTGGATAGATATGAGGAAAAGGCATTTACCTCATTTTTGTTCTCTACACAAAATTATGTTATTAAAAAAATCGCGATATCGTCACAGTAAAGTGGGATTTCTCTCACAAATCCACGATGTGAATATCCGTCCTAAAAATCTGCTAACAATACCTCGGTCCAAAACCTCTGTAATCAAGTCATCGGGCGAAGGAAATATTAAGAGCAGATATTTGATGGTTCACAGAGTTTCTCTGTATGGTCTGGTGAAATTATTTGTTACCTGGTTGAGTGGAAGAGCGCAGCTTTTCGGCCAAGACCGAACTCTTGCCTTTTGCCGGATTACTATATGAGTTTGTATTTTATTTCATTGTTCTATTTTGTAGTCTGGGATACTGAAATCTATTAATATTATTATTACTATTAACCACCGTAATATGCGGTGGTCCGACCCTATCCCCCGAAGCCCCGATACATTCGAGAGTGGAGAGGGCATAATTCCACCAAGGACTCCAATAATCAGAACAGCCATCTTAACAGTGGTCTGGATAGAGACTACGGAGTTCGAAGAGAAAACCTCTATATTTTATCCGTTTTTCCTCCTCTTTTAGGACGATATTCGCCACGCCAGGAGCTGAAAACCCCACGACAAATGTCGTCTTGCTCTGATGGTCGACTACATCAGGTTAATTAGCTTGTATGAGCCTGATGATGTGCAACGAATAGTTTCAATAAATTCGACACTTCTCGTTCCCCACAACGGATTCAATATCCCCGGAGCGTAGGGCAACATCGATGTCTCGTCAATACCGTAAGAGTACCGTATATGGTAAAATAGCACTTTTAGAGCAGTGTTATGTCGATGGATATAGACTGAGGCCGCATATGTTGAACATACTGATAGCAAGTGCATTATTATTATGATTATTATTATGAATATATATTAAAGCAATTGATGGCAGTTTTAGAACCTCTCGAATGAGGTTGAATTCGACAAGTTAAATTCAACATTGATATGTTTGAATATTTGATGAATAGAATAGAATAGAATTTATTCGTGCAATGCATACATAAAAAGTATTCGTATACGTCAATGGGATAAATAGTATATAAATATATAAAAATGTAACACAATACAGTCAAATAAATACATCAATATTGTTGGATGAAAATATGTCTATTATTAGACACGCAACAAATTTGTTGATGAGTCGAAATAATTAAAATATTCTTCGAATGTGTAAAAGGCATTCTGTAAAAGAATATTCTTAAATTTTACTTTAAAAGTGTTTACACTCATGTCCAAAGTCTGAAACTCATATGGTAACACGTTAAAAAATTTCAAAGACATATATAAAAAAGAGTTTTGCGATTTACCTAACCTATATTTGGGCAGCCTTACATTTGTTTTGGCCCTGGTGTCATGGTAGTGTATGTCTTCCTGCTTAGTCAATTTATTTTCACCTATTAAATTTTTAAAATAACATAGACATTCATATATGAATCAAGATCGCAGAGTTGAAATACGGAGATTTTTAAAAAGAGGTTTACAATGATCGTCATATTTAGCATGTGCCATAATTCTTACTGCTTTTTTTTTGTAGTTTAAATATTATATCTAGATGACATGACAAACCCCAAACTATTAGTCCATATGTCATTATGCTATATAATAATATATAACACCATATATGAATAGAATACACATATATCGGGGTGTGGTATTATAATACTTTATCGGAATTGCCTAAACTTTTTTGAACGTTGTTACACTCTCTGAGAAGCACCATACCAAATTTATTACATCGTCTTGATGATTATTTAAAGGTAACTTATTAATTTCACATAAGTTTTTTGAGCAAAAAAGTTTTGATTTACCCAACTTATTTTACTATTAATATGACTCTCCTCGCAGAAAATCTCCAACGACCTACTTCAAAAGATAAGTAGATTATATTGTCACAAATTAATTGATTCAATTATAAGTACAATCACCTATTTTTTATCTTATGATTCATGCGACAACGTTATTTATATCAGATTATGAGTGGTGCTCTAAATGAACAAAGAATAAATATTTGATATATTAAAATATATTATTAATATTTAAATTTATAGTGAACAATGAACAAAGAATAAATATTTGATAAATTCTCTGAATATATTATTAATATTTAAATTTGTAGTGAAAGTTAGCCTTGAGCAAAAAAATCCAATAGGTTTATACTTGATGCAAAAAATAATCCAAAGGAAACGATTTTAAAATTGTGTCTATATTAAGTGACGTCAGAAGGCTCTATGACTCCATTTGTTGCCAAGTATGAAACGGCTTCAACTATAATATAAATCATAAAGACATTATGGCTCACGACCAATTATGACACCGACTACATCCTTAGAAGCGTAACTTTGTTTCTGAGCTCGTAGTGTTGATGACTTTGTGTACGATAAGTGTACTCACCACAAGTCATGAACAATATCGACAGTAAAAATGATGATCACATCATAAAATGAAAACACTTCTTTCTGCTGTGGTAGAATACATCATGTGCAATGAAAAAGATGCCAAAATGTCATCTGATGCATGACCAGACGCACAACAGCGGAAAATAGCTGGCAAAAAGATAAGGATCCAGGAACGATTGACGATCAGATAGCTTGGCCGTTTTCCACTCCCTAAAAGGCAATGAGCGAGTCATGTTGAGTCTTTGCCATCAATGTGCCGATGGTTCTAGTGATGGCCCGACTGGGGATACATATTCAAGAGCCTTATGTCACGGCACCGGAAGCGCAGACACAGCGTAACTAAAATGTGACCTAACCTGAAAATTTTAGCCTTGCCTTCAGAAAATTATGCACATTGATAACGTCTGCTCTGCGATCATAAAAAGTAAAGCATTAGAACATTGTTGAAAACAAGACGAATGAAAAAAGTTATCGAATGGACTTTCATCAGATATTCCTTGTTGTGGGGAATTTAACACAGTGATTTGAGTTATTTATTCTTCTTATTTTAACGTCACACCACATTCCACTAATATTATGATAGACTTTGAAGCTCCTTATCAGGAAAATTATTATTAGAAGTGTGTTATGTTGTTAGCTCGTGAGAGGGTTTCAATTTCATTTGACTATCGCAAGAGAATATGTTCAATACGTTGACACTGATTTCTATCTCTTCGTTTATTGTAATTTTAAAATCTATGTGGGCTGCTACGATTTTTTTGAAAAAAATGCAATATGGCGAGCAGAGACTTATGCAAATATGTGAATTCTTTTTAGTGCGCTCTCAAAAAACATTTCGTTGTACTCCTCTTTTAGACTTTAGGACGTCATTTCAATACGAAACTTTAAAAATCTACCATTACACCACAGCCTTGACAATTGTCAAATACCTCTTCTGATAGCAAATCTAAGGAAGAAATTCGTTGTTGGCCATTTTCATAAATCAGTGGCCTACATAAAATATTATTTTTGGAGGGCAACATTAAATCTATACAGAACATTTTTTTAGCTGACCCCACTATTAGGTATATCGAAAATGTGACTCACAAGGTTGGTAGAATTAGACAAAGGTTATCTTTTTTAGATCGCAACTACCAATAGTCGTTTGTTAGATATTCGCAAAATACCAAACTTGTGGATTCTGTTTGTCATTTCTACCTTATATCAAAATAAAGCTGGTATTTCTTCAGGTTCCATCGGCCATGGCCTACTGCCTGGACTTTGTTCTCTTATGATCTAGTACGATTCAGTTTTCATTGCAATGCGACATTTTTTCATCAATCTTAGTGTAGCCACTATAATACATTTTACATATTTCACTTCTTAGAAACATCATCAATCAGAGGATACAATTTTTCTTCAGAGGTGTTTAAAACAGTAGTGCCCAATACTCCTGCTATCTGGTACTAAAAAACACAATTCTAAGTATCATCTCTTGTTTCGTGAAAGGATACAAGTGTTTCGAAAACATATAGTTTCATTAAATGATAAGTTTCATATAGCTGATTAACGGAAAAAAACAGATTTTAAACAGATTTTTTTTTAAACAGATTTTTTTTAAACAGAAAAACAGATTACCGGAGTCTCATTAAAGAGAACAAAATCCGAGCTGGTAGGTTTCGTCTACTACTTTGGTGGACTTCATCAGTAGCAAATGAGTTGACTATGAGGATGAAGGTAGTCCCTCGAAGTCTCGGCAACGACTGACTTGTCCTTACAGTCATGCATATACTACTGAGGATGTCTACCGCAGCAGCAGACGTAGTGTTTAGTACCACAAGTTCCATTTGACCACAACCCACCAACTGGTCAACCAGTTATCACCACAAATTCGTCCATATATCGGAGGTGTACTGAGTTGAACAACAAAACGATGAGCAGCCACAGTCCGTCGCGTATTACTGATCTATATCGCTCTTGGTGGAATCAAATGTGCCAAGACACTTGGAACACTTCCCATGACCACCTCATCCAGATTTGGATGAGGTGGTCATGGTCTATTCAGGCTATCTATTCAGGTGGCTATCTATTCAGGTGGCTATCTATTCAGGTGGCTATCTATTCAGGTGGCTATCTATTCAGGTGGCTATCTATTCA
>WOGP01007871.1:0-11509 GCA_015342065.1 Leptinotarsa undecemlineata
ATAACTTGGCTTTGACCTGAGAGATATGATTCAAACCATTCCTGAGAGACACCCCTAGCGCCATAGTGATAAAGCTTTCACAACAGTATTATGTGGTTCACATATTCGAACGCCTTTGTTAGTCACAGAACATCGACGCAAGAATGTAGATAATCTAATCTCCACCAGATTCTAAATAATTTTTGTTAATGTAGGGATGAGAGTGATAGGTCTATAGTTGGATGGATCGTCTACAGCCATCTTGGTTTCGGACAGGTTGGAGCCTGGCTCCCATACCCTTTCAACTGGCGCTTGTCAGAAGGACAAATGGGTCATAACTGATAATGGGATGGCGACATGAATGTCCTCAGACATCGGTGCCGCCCTTGCGGTGTGCCACTACCTGGCTGGGATGAGATGGATGAAAAATTGTTCATCTGTTAACGGGGGACTTGAGGGCCTCATTCGAAAGAGTTTCGGGGTCTTCTATATCGGGAGGGGTCGTCAATAGCTTCCCTAACTAACGGATTATCGTGAGTTTCTGCGCAATCAAAAATTTGCCGATTCCTCTACTGAATGGACTGCTGACTGGAAGGCAGCTGCAAATATCTGCGGATAGTTTCGTTCCGCACGAACCACGGAGCATTCACAATCATCCGTATTAGCTTATTTTGTAATCTCTCCAGAATGGAAAGATGGATGGATCTTCACGGTCATCACCCTTATGCAGGTGAATTAATACAGATATGTTTTCAGGAAATGTACCATTATGAAAAGTTTTATTTATTAGATGAACCAGGATATTAAGTGTATTTTCTGGTAGATTTTCAAATATTCGTACAGAGATATCATCAATGCCTGAAGAAGTTTTATTTGTAAAAGTTGTTATAGTATTTCTCAGTTCAGTTAAGTCGGCACCGTGGAGTACTAGAGAATCAGCTATAAAAGGACCTTGATAGTGAGCTAATGCGTCAACTTGTAGAGATATATTACCTGTTATTTTTTCAACAATAGAACAGTAATGCTCATTTTACTATTGATAGAAGGTTAAACTGGAACCTCTGGTGTAGAATAAATCCAAAACAAGGACTTTTCCCAATCACCAATAATGGTCGCGCATCGAGAAAAGTATTGCATTTCTGGTGATTGGGAATAGTGCTTGTTTTGGATATATCATTATTAATCATTATCTTAGAAGCAACAATCACAAATGCTGTAATGAATGTGTGTAAAAATGTAAAATACACCAAAACAATTGCAAATGCGCATGTCCATTCCAAAAATCTATAGTCCCGCGACGGTCCCGAAGGAGTAACTAATTTCACTTCACTCCCGAAATACTGGAAGCCACAAGTTGTAATCCTTTTACTCCGTTTCTGAAATTCAAACGATTAAGAAGTGAAAATATTTACAGGAGTTTATAACCGAAACCACTCCTAGAAAGCATCGGATACTTAGGGTTACTATAGGTGTTTTCTGGCGTGTAATCGTATTCGAGCGTCTATTTAAAAACGATTCAATTTGTGTCAGATGTCAAATTCAATAATAAAAACAAACTTCAGTTTTCTCTAAACTCAAATAATATCGAATTTGTGCACACAGCTTCATTTTGTACATCCCTACAACGTATTTGATAAAATGATTTGAGCACTTTATAAACTATAACGATCAAAATAAAGCAGAAACTGACAGCTACAACGTAACATAACATCCAGTTCTGTTTCAGAACCAACCTCGCGCTAGTTTTGAATCATCATGAATACGTTTCAAATATTAGTTGATGGGACGTCATCGTTTCAATGCCAGAATGAATGTATTTAAATGTATCAATAAGGACACTTTTTACATTTTGCTCTCAAGAAGGCAGTATCATACATTTTACATCACTAGAAATACATGAAAGGTAAATTTTTAAATAATTTTATGGTACACAAACCAGGGTACGTTTTCATGAAATAAAATTATGTACTTTTGTTCTGATATGAACAAAGAAAATGTTATTATATTCAGTATAAAAGTATTTATATGTATATATTTAAATATATACATATACATGTATATATTTAAATCATTTTATTCAATACATTCTTATAATGAAGACGGAAAAAGGAATTACAAAATCAATTCATACAGGTATATATAATTATATAATTAAGAGATGATAAATTTCCGCGTAAGTGAAATTTTATATTCATACTTTTTCATATATTACGTTTCTTATCATTCCTGTGAATTAAATCTATTTCAATTCCTTAACGAATATTTGGAGTGCAAAGTGACCAGGAAAAATTAAGTGTTAAATGGGTTTTGGAAGTAGTTGTTTCGAAAGTGTCTTTTTCCAGTTTGTCTCCTTAGATTCTCAAAAATTTCATTGTTCCTGTTTCGTGCCGAGTGTCTGTTCGGCAAAGAGTCGGCAACATTGTGTGGCAACCCGGAGCCAATGCTTTTGTTCTGTGTTTCGTTTCTCAATGCCGGTTATCAGATATCATTTCAGTCGATTTACCGTCGCCTTGTGTTCTTTAGTTTGTCATCAATTTGGCATTGGAAAGCTGACAAAAATACGCATTTGAAGTAATCATTTATAATCTGTCTAGTTCATCGGTGTTGTAATGTAAGTAAAAAATATCGTTTAGACTTACTCTCGCATGTAAAAGCATATCGACAAGAATAGACAGAAATGGTGAAAAGCTTGTTCACCTAACCTTTGTTTTTTCTAGATTATATGACCTCACCATGAATTTGGGCGATTGGAGACCCCAGGAAAGTATTATAAAGAACATCGAAGAAACCCTTCAGTTAGCACTAGTTCCAAACAGCGATGCCCAAAAAACTGTGCAGGACAGACTCATCCTTATGCAAAATTTGACAGATTTCCCCAACTATTTGTTATTCATCTTGGGAAATTCTGGATTTACCGAAGATATCCGGTCCTTGAGCGGAATATTGTTGAAAAATAATATTCAAATTACTTATAGTAATTTAAGTTTGGATAGTACACAGAAAATTAAAAACGAATGTCTTCGTCTATTGAAAGATCCTTCTCGTGAAGTGCGAACCAGCATCAGCAATATTATTGTTATTATTGCTAAAGACAACCTGAAAACTTGGCCAGAACTGGTACCTTTATTGACGAATGGGTTTGTCGCTCAAGATGAATATAGTGAAATAGCTCTTACGACATTATTCAAAGTTTGTGAAGAATTGATCAATAGTCAGAAACCCCAAGAGGAAATTTACAAAATAACCAAAGAAGTATTTCCAAAATTTGTTGAATTTGTTGGTGTTGAAAAGTGTTCCGTTCGTCAAAATATAGTGCGGCTTACAAATCAATTTTTACAAGACTATTTTCTGGTTATGAAACAGTCCATTGACTTGGGAATTTACTTGAGACATGTGATACAGTTGGCAAACACGGACGATGTTGAATTACAGAAAAATGTTTGTCACACTTTTGTTATTTATATTGAAAATCACGAGGAATCATTGCTACCTCATTTACATAATATAATTTGCTATCTATTAGAGAAATGTCATCACGAGGATCAGGACGTTGCTTTGCAGGCTTGTGAATTCTGGTTGGCTTCTACGAAAATCAACAACTGTAAAGATATTTTGGCACCATACATTGAAAAACTTCTACCGACTCTTCTAAAGAATATGCAGTACTCTGTTAGTGAACTGAACATGATCAAGGATAGCCTTGGCTCAGATGCAAATAAGAAAGATTTGTCCAAAGATATTTCCCCTTTTCATTTTCGGGACAGAAATAATGCTGCCGAAGGTGAAGAATATTACAGCGATGATGAAACTGAAGAGCAGACTGATGATTTTGATGATTTTTATGTAGGTTGGACATTGAGAAAGTGTAGTGCTGCATCTCTAGACTCCATTGCAGTAAAGTTTGGAGATGAAATATTACCGTTGCTCATTCCTCTCATTAGTGAAATGTTACAAAATCCAGATCATTTAGTTAAAGAATCTGCTATACTAGCTTTAGGTGCAATAGCAGAGGGGTGTTTCAACGGATTAAAGTCTGAATTGCCTGAATTGATCCAATTCTTGATTTCTTGCATGAACGATGAACATTCTGTTGTTAGAGTAATCACATGTTGGACCTTGAGTCGGTATGTATCGTGGATTGTTAACGTCAGAGCTGAAAATCCTGAAGAGTATTTTGTACCAGTCATGACAATTTTGTTGAAACATTTTATTGATGAGAATAAACGTGTACAGAGAGCTGCTATTTCAGCATTCTGCATATTCCAAGAAGAAGCACAACTGAAACTCATTCCTTACATAGATTTCATATTAGAAGGTTTCAAATATGGTTTTGAACAGTTTCATTGCCGAAGCTTATACTTACTCTACGATGCAATTGGTGTTTTAGCACAATCAGTAGGAAACCATTTGAGTAAAGATGAATATGTCAGTAAATTATTACCACCACTGATGAATAAGTTCACAGAACTGAAAAATTTCTATGATGATCACTTTATTGCTGTACTGGAATGTCTATCTAATGTGATCCCTGCTTTAGAAGTATCATTTTTACCTTTTTCCGAAATAGTTTATTGGCATTGTTTGCAGCTAATTAATGATACCCTTATCGCCTCTGTCAATTACCAGCAAAACCCAAATGAATATGATCCTCCAGACAAAGAACCTATGAATGTGGCTCATGATGTTCTTTACAGTATGGCTTTGGGGCTGAAAACCCATTTTGTTAAATATGTTACTAATAGCAATTTAATTTATCTACTCTATACAACTATGCAAGACAGTTCTAATCTAATTCGACAGACTTCTATTGCTTTGTATGGCGAGCTCATAGGTTTGTGCTATGCGTTTTTGGCACCTAATGTAAATGAGTACATACCCCTGATCATTAAGAATTTGGACGAGCACACTGATGGTGTCTGCAACAATGCTGCTTGGGTTATTGGAAAGTTGTGTTCAGTGATGGGCAACGCAATTCAACCATTTCTTCCTGAAATATTGAATGCTTTTGTTCACATATTACGTACCCCAGCAGTTGCACGGACAATGCACAAAACTGTAGCAATCTCACTTTGTATTGTATTCTTTGTGTGCCCGGATGTAACAGTTTCTGATATGGACGTAATAGTCAAGAATTGTTGCATGTTGGTCAGAAACGTGCGGGATTCTGACGAGAAAGACTTGGCTTTCCGTGGCTTGAGCGAAGTAATTGTTCGCCATCCGGAATTTAATAAAAATTATTTCATTTTCTTTTGTGATGCCGCTGCTTCTTGGATCAACATTAGAGTTGATCTGAAGCAGATGATTAGAAGCGTGTTGCTTTCCTTCAAGCAACAGTGTGGAGACGAGAACTGGAGACACTTTCACTCCCAGTTCCCAGAGCCTTTGAAAGTCAAACTTCATGATTTATATGGGGTATGAATTAAATATAAATTAAATGGGGAAAAAAGAAATGGGTGGGAAAGCTTGAGTGCACCTGCCTTGAGTTTATCGCGTAATATTTTCGTATCGTCCGCGAGGGAGGGGCGTTTGCCAATAACTTAGAGTCACGCGTTTAAATGAAATCCAGAGAGATTTTCATGAAATATTATTTTGTTTACTGTATAACATTTCTGTCGTCCGCGAGGGGAGGGGCGTTAACAAGTACTAGAGTCACGCGTTTCGAAATGAAGATTTATATTTGTTTATATCTTCGTCCGCGAGGGTGGGGCGTTTTATGTTATTTTCGTCCGCGAGGGAGGGGCGTCTTTTGTTATTTTCGTCCACGAGCGAGGGGCGTTTTCAACAAATTCTAGTTACGTGTTATATGACATATATTCACATAGTGAATAAATCATTTTGTTGAAGTACTTACCTAATCTAACTTTTTGTAGAGGTTTTGGTAAAACTTTAGTATTTTTTCCATATCGTACAAAAAATATAGGCATACTTTTAATCAACTTTATTCATTAATAATTTCATTAAAGAATAAATATGAATTTCATAGATACATTTATATTTTTTCTCCCAGAGATTTTTCTGTTATTATTAATGAATATATTATTGATACATTAGTTCGATAATAATTATACTTATCACTAACTAAAACTCACTCTTATATCGATATGTGTATCTTCTACAATGAAATGACAGGTTGCAATAGACTTGATGAATATTTTTTGGTTGTAAAATTGTTTGATTTCATTAATTTGGCATTTCTGTAAAAAGTTTTTACAAAGAATTGCCGGAGAGAAAAGGTGCTAAGAGATACAAAAAGACTTTGTAGTTTGCAAAAACTTGTTACTGAATTGCATATTACATTTTAGTTTTATGAAGTCGCCAAATTTTTATTTCTGTAGGTAATGCACATAATAAATTTTTTTATTTTAATTTTTAGTTTCATTTCGATTTGTTCGATTACCTTTTGTTTGGAAGGAGTAAGTATATGATTTACATTCATTCTTATCGATTATTATGCTTTACATCTAAATTTTCTACCATTATGTTTATTTGGTTTGCTGACTAAAAATGTTTGGGTACTTTAAAAAAATCTGGGGAACTACCTATAATATAAAAAAGCCTAGTGGGATAAGGGAATTTCCTTGTTTCTCAATTAAATTAGAATAATGGTGATGAATTCATAAAAAGGTTTTTCAGTTCACTTGGAGACGATTCATATTTTCTGATAAAATTAAAAATGAAATGATGAATTTGACATAAATTTTGTATTAATCGTATATCAAAAAAAGACGAAAAACATGCAAATAATAAAGATATGATAGAACTGACATACATGATGAATATCCATTATGAAGTATTAAAAAAACACTTGAATGTGAAATTTCTACTTGAAAGTTTAAAAACCGGTAAAAACTGATTTGTAAACTTTCAAGTGGAAATCTCACATTGAAGTGAGTTTTTTGAAATAACAAATAGTGTTTAATCCCTTCTTTTGGAGTTAGTAATATGGTGAAAACATGATGTCCAAAGGTAATCGTAACAAAGAAATAAATCAATCAATGATGTTTTGCTCATTAGTAGGAACACTAGTGCATTCCACAGCAAAGCAAAATATTTATCTGTAGTAGAAGAATTGAGACATTCCTTTTGATAATTAATATTCAACATTTACTGTCTTTATACAGTAATGAACTACTGCAGTAATTGAATAGATTCTTAAATAACGAAAAGGAATCTTCCATGTTGTGAACCCTTCCACTGGTGCTAAGAATATGAAGGCTAACCTTCATATTCTAGGGTAGAATATCTCCAGATTAAAATTATTGATATCTGCACAAAAAAAAACAACAGTAACAAATTGCATTAAGTTTTATGTGAAAATTGTAAAAGTTTAACGATAAAACTATTTGTCTTCGGACACTGACTTCAACAACTTTTTTTATTAACGAACAGAATTTTCAAAGAAAGCTGATTAGTATATGAATATCCATGATTATATGGTTGATACAACAGCCTTTTGAAGGTCCGATGGAATATTACTTTCAGACCTAGGAAATACCACTCTTCTCTACTATCCCATTTCAAATATGTAATTTGAAATTGGTACATGCACACATGGTACTAGCACACATGGTACTAGCACACAATGAAATAAGGGAAAATAGATGTCAGGTTGTCAAATTTTCTGTAAGGGATAGTCGATTGGAAATGCATTATGACAACTCTTCAGTATCTAATAGAAAATAGTTTTAATATCCCTTGTTTAGATGTCCGTCGACACTGAAAAGATCCTTCAATTAAAAAATATTTCAAGTTTTACTTTGAAAACACTTTTATGATTTTTTTTTTCATACGTCAACCAGAAGTTTGTTATATTATACTGAAATATAGAAAAAGAAACCAAAAAATCCTTGTACATATTTTTGCCATCAGTTGTTAGTGTTATATTGCAGATAAGACTGAATGAAATACCTAAACAAACTGATACAAATATAACTAGTCTAAATCTGACTAGTTTCAAAGCAATTAGAATGAACTGGTATCATACATGACAATTTAGATAGAGTAGCGAATTACTCTATTTGAGACGGTATTTTAGAATTTAGTGAAAGTTTATCATTATCTGGGTAAAAAAATAATATATTTTTTGAGGTATTTCAAATAATGAAATAAATATTGATTATAAATCTCCTGTTGTATTTTTCTAACACACATAGTAAGGTGTGTGAATTATAAGACAATAATTATATTCTAAAGACTGATTGTATAATATACCAAAAAAATTATTAAACTTCGAATTTCAGAAGAATTGAAATAATTTTTGTTCCGCATATAAATTATATGAAATGAAATTGGAGAAAAGCGTAGGTATTGCTCACAATTAGAAAATTCACCTTACAATTTTTATACTCCAGAATGGCATATAAATTTTCTTCCACTTTCAACTGAAAAGATGTGAAAAAAATGATGAACTAATATTTTTGAGCAGATTAAAATCCTCATTTCATGAAAGAAAAGAAATTTAGTTTTATGGTTTTCTTTTTGTTGATGATTCATAAGTCACTCTATAAAACTGAATAAATATCTAACGATACTGAAATCCATTGACCATAGACAAAATGAGCGATTAATTCTTGAAGTTGCCACCAAGGCCTTAGTTTTATACTTCTTGATTTTTTACTTCTAGAGTATCAGAGGATTTACATAACTTCTGTTGATTCAATTACTGATACATTTGTCTCTGCATAAAATGTGAATTGCTACTACGAATGCTTGGTTATTCTGAGTTTTTACTTATGCATGAGGAATAGTGAAAAAAGTTTCACAAGTGATTACTGTGATGGTTGTTGCCACGGTATCGACGGATATGATTTTAGAGGATTTGAATTGGAACAAAACATCTACTGATAAAAATGTTTTAACAAATTATAAACTAAAATCGAAACATCTCATTACATTTTTTTCTAGAATAAAATAAATCTAACACAAAAATGAAACAGTTTGAAAAAAACTCATTACAACCACTTTATTTGAAAAGAGGTATTTGAATAAGTAAGAAATTTGTGACTGATGTGTGAGAGGATTGTATTAGAAATGACTAATAACACTTGAGTAATCACGATAATAAATATATCTAATTCTTGCAAGGACTTTTGGATAAGTTCTTGTTGATTTTCTTAAGTTTTCTATTGTGAGAATTTGTGGAAGATGACTTCAAAGAATTATGCTAATTAGGTACCTACTTGTGATGCACTGTTTGGAACCTTTGGTGTAGTAAGGAATAATACTAGAGTTTTATCCCAACACCAAACCGTTATTTTAACACCTAGACACGTGTTTCGATCACCAAGTGATCATCTTCAAGAGGAAGATTTAACTTTAAATTGAAGGGTCGAGGTGTTAAAAATAACGGTTTGGTGTTGGAATAAAACTCAATTAATATTAATGCGAATGAGGTGTCCTCTAATTTTTATAACGAGCCATATATACCTAATTATTGATTTATCTTCGGAACTTGTTTTATGTAATAGTTATGGGAGTTTTTGTAGAATGAAACACAATTTTCCATATAAAATTTAGTGAATATGTTCCAAAAAGTATCAGATCAGAGTTCCAAGGTGATGATCATGGTGGTGAGACTAAAGTTATGCCGATTTCCTTCACTTACTAACACGTCCATGTGTTTAAATCCTTTGTCGTCCTTGTAGAAATCCGTTATATGTGAAAATTCTGACATTGGTCCACTCTTATTGAATATAATACATATTGTTTTAGAAAATGCCCATCAAATTTAGTTGCACCTCTCATCAAAATAGTAATAGAAGAAATAAGAAAAGCCTGCAAGAAGCAACCGGTGAATTGCGGCTTCAACATCACAGATAACGGTAAGCATTAATTATACTTGGTTTTAGTGAGACACATTTGTATTTTATCGGAGTATTGGTAATGGAATTTATGAGGGTTTCCCTTTACGTTTTTACAAATCACCACGAGACGGCGCTGTAAAATGTACCTAGCGTCATAATAATCTTGAAAATTGTCTTTCATTACCCAAGAATCAGCAGCAGGTTAGAAAATGACAGTGAGTGTTAAAAAAAGCAGATTTTTGTAAAAAAATGGAAATTACTGGTGAAGCTTTTTGTTGAACGTTTTTTAAAATTCTAAGAAAAGTCTAGCTCGGCAAAAATACATAGGAAACATAAAGAATTGATTCCTTCAACTTTTGTACCGTCAGAAAAGACGGTTTGGAGAATTTCGTTATGGTTGTGCGTCCTTCAATAACGAATATCATATAAAGTGACCAAAGTCTATATTGAAGTGACCATGCCAATATATACAGGATGACCATCGAAAACGTATCGCAAGGCATTACAGAGTGGGAAAGAACTTTATGGCAGAATTTAAAAACATCAAGTTTTTTTTTGAGAAAGCAACAACTTTTGAAACAAAAAGTATAGCAAACACTTCAACCCTCTGAGTGGGGGCGACATTTCTCAAATGGAAATAGGGGTCAAGTCAAATATGGACATCTAATTACTTTAACGACAAATGTGGCAATTCGCTAAATCATTCAAGAAAAAAATACGCTCAGCCAAAAAACACACTTTGAATAGAAAATTACCATTAAATGCTCGATCACATATAATTTCTTAAAATTGTCAGCGACGGTCAAAGTCGTCTTCATTCAATTCTTACACTTGACGAACATTTTTTTAAAGACAAAACACAAGCACTACGGGAGAATCCTTAAAGTGCTCTAAGAACGGTGCCTGTGCAAAAGTAGTGATTCACATTGGATTTGAATCACTCGAGATTAAATCCATTTTTAAAAATGTTCTCCACATGAAAGAGTTCTTAAACAGTGAAGTTCGAGGTATACTGACTTGAATCTCAAAACGATCAGCAGCCAAAGTCCGTCGCGTGTTTCTGATATGTACCGCTCTTGGTGGAATCAAATGTGCCAAGTCACTTGAACACTTCCCGTGAAAGTATCTGTAGTAGTAGAGACAAATTTCCAACCTTTCTTCGATGTTCCAGACTATCAAGGTTACAAGTGATGTTCGCGTCTCCAATCAGGCGGATGGCTTTTTTCTGGATAAAATCCAGCATCTTCAGGGTATGCTTGGGGGCGGAGCTCCATAATGAGAAAAATACTTCAAAAAAGGTCTGATCTGAGCTTTATAAAGCGCCAAAAATTGCTGAGGTATGTATACTTTTCGGGTTCGGAACAGTGTTCCAAGCTTTTGAGAACCAGCCTTCGCAGTTTCAGCGACATGATTGTGCCAAGACATATTGGTGTCCATTTTAACCCTCAACAAATTTATCGAAGCAGAAAGAAGAATTGTCTGTCCTGACATTATTGTATCCGGTTCGGAGACATTTATCTTTTTGAATGAAACTGATGCCTGGGTTTTCGTGGCATTGAATTGAACCTGGTTACTTTCACCCCAATTCAAAATAACTTCTAGATCCTCATTCAGATATGCAACCTCGTGCTGCCGGTGAAGATGTGCATCCGCAGCCGATGTCCTGGAATCCGAATGGAATAACGAAACAAGTGTGCTATCGTCAGCAAAGCAATATATTGGATGCT
>WOGP01007872.1:0-11508 GCA_015342065.1 Leptinotarsa undecemlineata
GAAAATAATTACTTTTACAGCTAATGCGACGATGGACATTGGATTATATCCGGCATACATTTTTGCAAAATATTTCACAGAGGCTAGCCTTGCAAATGTTCCTCCTTCATTCAGCAGTTGAGCCGCATTGAATTCAACCGAATCCTACACTGATGAAATGTTCTTTCGAAACTATTCTCTCTCGTAACCGATCTATATGTGATCCACTATCTATTAGCTGAGTTATATTACCTTTCTTATATTGTATTTGTGAAGAATGAAGTCAAGCCATACTAACACGGCCAGTGTTGCCAGGTTAGTGTTAGATTATGTGTTAGAAAAAAGTAGATTGATACAAAAACCCGAAGAAAATATATTTCACAGATATATACTCCATACACGGTAATTTTCACGTATTACTGACATTTAATATAAATATTATAGAAAGTAAATTATGTAACCAGTAGATTTTGACTCATAAATAGTAGGTTAGTAGTTCAAGAGCCAGAATAGAAAATCTTTCGTGAAATTAATAGACATAACACGGCGCTCCTCTCATACAATTTCTTCTTCGTCTACAAAGGATTGATTCGCAATATTTCGCTTGTGAGTAACCAAGTGATGAATAAATTAGGAGGTATACTTTTCGGAGACTTCAGTTTTTTCAATAAAGCTTTTTGAAAATGTATGTATCGATTATACAGAAAATGTGGAATACTTCCAAAGAGAGAAAGTAAATGATTAGGTTCAATATGAACTCGGTGCCAATTTTGATTGAAAATTTTTCTTCGGATATAAAACATTTAACTAAAACCACGTTGAATCGTTGAGTTGGTAACTGAACCGACCATATTTGAATTCAAAAAATTACGTTCTATCTAGTTCCGGAGGAACATAAAATAAGGGTTTGGAAATAATGGGTACTAGACCGATATATTTTAAACATATACCAGTTTGAAGGAAATGATTCGATATATTTGTAAATTGTATTATAAGCACTTTTGATCCTGAACTCAATCAGGGAAGTATCACAAATTGTGAAATTATAAAAAAAATTAGTTGGCGCTGTAGGGCGACTTGATAGATTCCAGTAGCGTATTTGTTTTTCGGCTGCAAAAAAATCCGAAAAAATCTGCAGCAGAACATCATCTGAAGATCTTGCTCTGCCAATGTCCTCTCTTTCATAGAACAAAATGTAGGGTACCTTCAGAGGCTCCAATAAATTCAAGATATCGCCAGAATATTTAGTGACACCGTCAAACTTGAAAGAGTTCGTTTCGTCTTTGTCCAATGCGTAATAATGAGCATATTCAACGCCAGAACCATAACTGCTTGAAGATTATAAAAGTGGTCTGCTTGGTCATGTTTGAAGATCATCAGTGTTATTATTAAATTGACTGGTTCCTCAGCTATACTTGTTGTCTTATAATAGTCAGTTAGTTTGGCGCATATTTGGCAATACAGCTGATCATCACCCCATAAAATTTCTATTTTGAAATGATTCAACAATGAGTTTTGCATGGACTGATTACCAATCATAATTGGAAACGCTAGTTAAAGTTCCAGAAAGTCACATACATTTGAAACATCTCAGATGTATGCTACTTCCAATCCATATGATGTATGGCCACAGAATGGAAGAATCGTCAACATTGAACGTAAATAAAATAATGTTGGGAATGGATCGTCTTCAAGTAGTTGATAAGAGAAGAAATATTAGATGTACACTGATAAATGTCATTACTTTGCGCTTTTAACACTTAACGATGAAGGAAAGCCTTAGCGAAGCATTCTTCTTCAGCACACATTTTGTAGAAACATTCAGGAAACATTTTCATTTTTTATAATCTGTAAAATATGATAATTGTAATGGAGAACTTTTTATACGTGTAGTAAGGGTAACCTTATAGTTTACCCCGATGAGTTATTGTGTAAATTCAAAGCATTTTTCACAAAGAAAATTATTCCACTCATCTGTAACTTATCGTATCAAATAATTTCTGTTATCAAAAAAATAGAAAAAATCATACATATCTTATATTAATGTTTTGGGGGCTAAAATCTCCCTCTGTCTTCGAAAATGGACAAAATTCAAGTTTATACGCAGGTTTTCCTTTGCTGGTTCTTTTTATTTCTCAACTTCTTGACAGATGTCAATATTATGCAGGTGGAATCATGTTTATTGACTCCTGAAACATTCAGTATAGTACAAGGTATTTTTTGATATCAGACTGTTGCTATTTCGCCACTATCCATCCATATTGTTTTTCAAAACGGGTAGCCAAGTAAAGAAACTGTTCCAAATATAATTCTCTCTAAATATGCAAATACAAGTATATGCCGATTCTTTGAGAGTACATCTCTTAATGTAGGGTTTCTTGGCAATAATTCTTGTTTGATTCAGTTAACTCGATGTTCACCGTCTGATTCAAAACTGAATGCAAACAATTTTGATCCTGTCAATTGTCTATTCCTGATGTAACCTAGTTGTTAATCCTCACGCATCTTTGAGGTCCTCAAACTTCCACCAATAAAGGCAACTTCATTCTGAAGAACAAGATATCTCAAGAATGAATTTTTTTGGATTTTGTTGGGTAATTTTATATCTCAGTGTATTTGTTGTGTTGTGGAAAGTTCTAACATCATATCTATTTCCAATTCGTCTTATTTTTTCAGAAAGTCCTGGAATGTAAATCTGTTTTTCCATTAACCAGCTGTCGCCCTGTATGAAAGACAACAATCAGAAGTTGAGAAACTCGCTCTGGAAATTTGCTGATACCTGGATCACATCGAACAGCCCTCTACCAGAAAAGCCATCTTCATCTCGGGCCGAAAATTTTCAACAAATTAGACGAAAATATAAAGGCAGCCCCAAATATAAATATTTTTAAATCAACATTGAAAACTTTTTTTATTTGAAAAAAATTGCTACTCCTTGGAGGAATTTCATCGATGATTTATCCCTCTACATGTTATTTGTGTTTCTTGTTCATTTGGCAAATCATTTGTGAATAACTATAGTTTTTTTCTTTTTCAAGCTGACGTTTTTCTTTTTATTGAATATTGAAAGATATGTTTTTTCACCTTTTTTTCTATTGTACTTTTCAACAAGAGAAATATTTGATAATAAATAAATAAAATACAATGTCACCAGTGGCGCTCCACAGGGAAGGAAACAAGCTTCCCTTTTATTCTCTCTGTTCATCAACTATATAGGATAAGATATAGACAGCGAAATTCTATTATTTGCTGATGATCTGAAGTTTTTCGTATCATAAAGTCACCTAATTGACAATGCAATACTGAAACATAAATAAATTAGCTTTCTGATGTTTCTCAAACAATCTTCCAGGCAATTTAAGTTGATGTAAATATACAACCTTCTATAACAAACATACCATTATTATTCTTTGATATAAACTTTCATTCGCACTTCACATAGAGAAAAGTGTATCTACTATAATAAGAATATCAGTGCTCATATTCAGAAACTGTAAATATTTCAGAAACATGGAAAGTTTTATCACTCTGTACAACTCATCTGTTAGCCCCGTTTATAATATGGCTGCCTTATCAGGTCACCAGGTCACTTGAATCTGTCCAACGATCGTTTACGATATAAGTTATATACAAACTAGAAAATTTCTACCCCAGACAGGTAATAGATAATAATATTTTGATGCAGCGTTTTCATTTTCAATCTCTTGCAAACAGAAGAACTTATTATTCTTGCGTATTCCTATACAATTGACCGAAACAACTCTCAACTAAGATTCATGTGCCAAGAATCAGTGGTAGAACTGAATAATGTTTTTACCTATCAAGACCGAGAACCAATATGTTATTCAAATCTCCCGTATTTCTAATGTGCTATAAATTCAGTTGAATGTCAGAAAGTAGACATTTATTCAACACTATTGAATATATTAAAATAAAAACCATTCTGTTTTCAAAGCAACGAATACTCATTCGAAATTTGTTTTATTTCAATCATTATTGTTACGGTATATGTATTTTTTTTCAACACTTTTATCCCAAAACTGTGTATTATGTTGTGCAAATCATCAAACACTTACGATATCTTTTCTTCTTTTTTTTCTTTAAAATATTCCATGAATACATTTTTACTATTATTATATAATATAACGGTAAGTATTGAGTAAGTCCGGAAAAAATTCATGCTTCCTGAGAGCTATCTTGGCGTGCAATGCCTATACAGTTGGAGTTACTTCTTATGTGGTAACCACTATATGCAAAATACTGAGCCATAAATACATGCACATTTTAGAATATCTGTCAAATTCTTATAAAACTGATACAATTGTCGTTTCAAGTATTTGATATAGATAAACTTTGTCTTCCTCACTGAGTAATTTGGAAGAATCGGTCAGAAGTTCTCACAATAAAATTAACTTGATGCAACGAAGTCAACCATTATGCGTCGCGTCTACTGTAAGATGACGGTGGAAGATGCGCGGGGGTAGAGAGGCGACCTAAGCAATGAAGCGCCATCGCCGATAACGCGACCCGAACGCAGGCAGACGCGTGAGGGCAGACGTCGTTGACGGTTGTGTTAGTTTTGCGAAATTTCTTTATAGGTAACATAATTCGATTCTCGAAGCTATTCATTCCTCAGTGCAGTTGGCTTATTTTTTCAGTTACTCTATTTTAAAACTAAAAATATAAATTACTAGCTGTTGCCTGCGGCTTCGTCCACGAAGAATTTGGTTTGTTACATCAAGTTTAGTGACAGACCATTTTAAAAAAATAGTTGCAATATTTTTTCATTAACCCAAAACTTCAGGTTTCCAATTTTAACGCGAAGAAATTCAATACAGTCTTTGAATCCCTATACATTACTTTCATCCATCTTCACGAACTTCACGCATTTATAATTATTAGTAGGAGTGGGATCAGTAGGATTACCAACGTATTTCATTCTAAATCTATCACTTTTTTTGCTGATGCTAATTAATATTGTATAAGGGAGTATCTATTGATTGATACATCAACGAGCTGCCGAAGCTACTGAACCTAGAAACTTGAAATATGCAGGTAGGTTTTTGGTATAGCGTAAATAAGCATCAAGGGAATTAGAAATTTCTACCCGCTAGGAAAATTGTATTTGCGTCAGTTTTGGAGTTGAAAACGTGAAGTTTTAGGTTAATAATAAAATATCATAACTATTTGTTCAAAATGCTCTGTCACGAAACTCAATGAGACAAACCACATTCTATCAAATTCTACCACATGTGCTATATAAAAAAAGAATGTTCAATTGAAGTTTTCTATCGAACATACATTTTATGTTTTCGTGTTTTTTTCCTCAAGTGTTTAAAAATATCATAGACATTTGACAATACAGTTGTCACAGATACGTTCACATAATATGCCTGAATAACTAATTCAATTATTTTATAGGAATGTCGGCATTATCACGTGAGGTACGTTATAAAGAACTGAAAAATGACAGCTTTCTGGATTTCTCCGACTGGGATTTCTGCCATATTGCGGCAAGTTAGGATGGTCTTGAATTGAAATGATCAGGACCGTCTATGGAATTTTATCAAAAGAGTTGATCTATTTTCAACTTTGATGCTCAAAGTGAACTATACCTAGTTCAAGTTTGTCTATTTACCTGAGGGTGTCCCACAACGGCGCTCAAGTCAAAAATGATATTCAGGTTATCATTACTGTTCACTTTTCGAAATTCTACAGAACAATGGTGAATTCTTTTTTGCCAGTATCCTCTGAAATTTCAGAAAATCTAATATTCAGACTCATTTCCCTAATATAAAAATATCTATCAGCTTCTAATATTCACCATTCCTCCTTGTATGGCATATACAACATTAACTTTCTGATGAATTGTTATGAATTCGTTTATTGTTGAATAAATCACAAGGACACAACTGAAAGTTCATTACGATGAGGAGATATCCCAGTTTGAAATCTGTTCCGTTTGACAGCAGGGCAGTTAATGAAAAGATTTACTTAAAATGATGATGGATTGTTCGAATATTAAACATTTCGTGCACGCAGTGGGTCTGAAGTTTCATTTTGAACTTCTCGTCATTGGGAATTCAATTTTCACTTTGGGATCTCGCTGTTCGTTATACATTCAACATTTTTTGAGAGATATGGAAACGATTCTGTTTATGGATCACTGTTTGCAGTTTGCTTTGAAGAGAAAAATAAAATATAATTCAGAAAAAATATATATTGTTTTCCACTGCTTGTATGAGAATATGAAATTTTCACGAATTCAGAAGAGAAATTTCGTTTGGATTCTTATGAAGTAAAGACACTGATTGCGAACGTGTCAGTTCTCGACTTGCCTCGGTCAGAGATGCATCGACCAAATGAGCTCAAATATCCATTAGATACACTAGTCATTTTTTTCACACATGTATTTTGCATCTAGAAGTGAAAACGGGGAATTTAGAGATATTGAAATGAGGACCTTAGAGGAAATTCTCGAAAGTTTTTTGAATATACAGGTATGCCACCATCTACATTTGATTATACAGTGAATTCCATTTAAAACGGGCTACCCTAAATAACTTTTGGTACAATGATTTGCAGGAAAAATAAAAAACACGTGTCACCCATAGTATAGATGGACACATTTTGACATATTCACATTTTATGTTATTTTCCCTATCACACCCCCATAGCATGTCACCAATTTTTTTTAATAGATCACCCTATTTGTTTGGCATATGCATAATATGCCCTATAATGAGCAGATTTCAACAAGTATAAAACATATGGTCTGAAGCTTATGGTTCGGGAGCTACAAATTATTTGAGTTGAAAACTAGCCACTCTGAGTACCTTTTGAAACACTGATTTTTCCGGAAAAATAAAAAGACACCTCAACAGTTGTATACAGGGGGACACATGTTAAACATATTCACATTTGATTTAACTTTCCATATCGCACCACAAGAGCATGGCATCAATTATTTTCAAATGGATCAATTGTTTTGCGTCATCAGATGCATCATCATCAAATAGGTGAAATTTAATCGCAATTGATATCATTATGAACACAGTTGTTACACATATTCCAAGTTTTTTCAAAGTTTTATCAGTATATCAACGGTATACGTCTATTTTTTCATTTTCACGATTTTTTGTTTGAAGGTGATTGACAATGTTTCATGATGAATTTCACTAGTTCGGACTTCCATTGTCTACTATATAAAATGATTTGAAATCCCTGAGACACATTAAAGAGAAGTATTAAAAATTAAAAATTGAAAATAAAAATGATATTAAGCAAAAAAACCAGAAATGAAATAACAGTGAAATACAATACTATTAAAAATAGAACAATAGAACAAAAAAAATTAAATAAAAATAAAGAAATGGAAAAAGAAAATAAAAATACAAAGCTAAGAGATTCCAAGCCACGTTAGTTCACGACGTTTCGATTGTAGGTATCTGCAATCATCGTCGGGTGATGACTGTCATCACATATTTTATTTTCCTGGATCATTTTCAAAACACGTATTTTGAATAATTTTTTCCTCGATCTCTCGAATTCTTAACTGGAACTGATTTCAAAAGTGTTCTGCTCTCAATAAAACTTGTATTTTTGCAAATCTGCTCTGGTTTCTTCGCGAAAAACGCAAATCATTGAATTTTCGAAAATCAAAATGCCTCTTTTCACTTGATTGGAATAGGAAAAGAAAAAACTCCCAAGCCCAAGATCCAAGAAGCAATCACCATTTCCAACTGAAAGCATTCCATCGAATTTATATAATTCGAAGTTATCCGCTGCATCAGCTAATGCAATATCTTTCGCTGAGACAGATAAGGAAGATTTACTGCTCAATCACTGTTTAGGGTGATTCATGTTTCGATTCATGTTTCTTACTGAATAATTAATTTATACGGCATCAGAAATAGAATTGAAATATTCGTACAATAAATTCAACTTCATTTCATTTGAAGTTTTCAATGAATGAATTGATCAAACATATTTTTGTTTCAAATGGAAGTTGAGGACAATTGATAGAAATAGGTATATTATTCTTTTACGTCGATTCTATAATCATTTACAAGTTTGAAAAAACCTTGCTGAACTGAGAATTGTTCAATATTCAAATCGATTGAAGTAAAATGGAATCTAAATAAAATATCTTGCTTACAAATATTTTTGGTACCGACTGTTATGATTCATCAAATATTTTTGTGTGATGAATTGGGCCGATACTTGGCGAAAATCTACTCGAATAACATTTTCAAGTAACTTTTCATTTTGAGATTTTCACAGTTTACGAAACCGCAACACATGTTTCACTACATAATGCCTTTCTCAGACGTGTTCTTGTAGGAATAACTACTCTATATTGTCAGCAATAAATATTTGTTACAGTCGAGGTAAACGATATGGTGCACTCTTAAAGTTTGGCGCACTTTCTAAGGTAAAAAAACCAATACATAGAAATGAACCGGCTGCGAACTAGTCCACATGGACTGTAGATTTGGCGGTTCGTATTGGATAATTTTTGTTAACCATATTATATGATTGCTGAAGACTCATTAAATTAAATTTGAAGTCATTATACGGGAATGTGGGGACGGTTATCGCCATTGTGTTCAGTTCAGGAACTGATCGCGATTCGAGTGTTGAAATTCGATATTGGTGCAGTGATAATTAATTGAAATTTTTGTTATCTGTTTAAAATGTGTCTTACTTGGACAAATACTGAAAGTAATAACAAGTCTGATGACAGCACAGACTTTTTCCAATGTAGGGATACCAATAGCGATGATGAACAATGCGAAAAAGAGGTACTAGTGAATAAGATTCGGATGCATTCTAATATTGAAACACAGACAGTATATTCCAATGTATATAAGAATCTACATCTCAAGTTTGGTTTCTAGGGAAACAAACTATTAAAAGCAACATAAGATTTGACCAAAATTCTATTCTCAACTGTACGTGAAATACTCGAAAACAAACCTTATGAATGCCAGACACGATATGATACAGGATTACCAAAATTTTCAGCTGTTCATCTAATAAAATCATTGAAAAAACAATATATGACTGTTACAAAAGCAATGAGATTCCCACAACTGAAATCATAAAGAAGAAATTGGATACTTCCGGCCATAACGTGAGCTACTGTGACAAAATTCTTCAGAATTGATTAAAGAAACTAAGATTCAGTTTCAAAATAGTGTAATTGCCTGACAAATACTTAGAACAAATAAATGAATCTAGACAAGAATAACGGCAAATTTTCTATTTGGACGAATCTTGGTATGACAATCATGACACAGTTACGAAAGGGTGGACTGATGGTTCAAGAATGTGTATGCCTAACATGCCTGCGAACAGAGGATCGTGACTAATCATTGTGCATTACGGAGGAAGTAAACGGTTGGTTCCGAATTCTTTGAAATCATGTGGAAAAAAAAAATTCGAGGAATGTAATGGTGACTATCATATAAATATGGAAGCTAATATTTTCGAGGAATGGTTTGAAAATACATGGATTCCAAATTTGGATGCGAATAGTGTAATAGTTCTTGACCACATTTCCTATCATTCGCGACAGCTAATCAAAGTACCGAATAAAAATTCGAGGAAAGTTGAAACACAAAGTTTTTATAATGGATTACAATTTGTATTTCGAAGATTACTATACCAAAAACCAACTACTTGAAGTTTTACAAACGATAACATTTGTAAAAAGTGTATGCCCATGAGAGAATTGCTGAAAAGTATGGAAACACATACTGAGACTTTCCCCCTATTTTTGTGTTTCCAATTCCATCCAGTTGATTTGAGGGATATTGAAACAAAGCTTCAGTTATATCAAATAGATCATGCAATAAAAATAAAATGAAAGTACAATAAAGTGATCCAGATACAAAATGGAAATCGAAAAAATTAAAAAAGATTTCAAACCAAGATACTTCACGATTGTTTCGATTGTTGGTATCCACAATCGTTTTCAGGTGATCACTAGACTATTCCTTCGGGAGATATTTATCTATAGGTCTTTCGAATACGTTCACCTATCCCCTCTTTCCTCTCAACGCTTCAGCGGTTTAGCGGGAGATGATCGTTTGGCGGGTTGATGAGGAAAACGATACTGTTGTGATAGATAAATATCTATATGAACAAAATATCGAAGATATTCTTCACGATATTTGCATGGAACCCTACTGCATCAATTACACCAAGTCTATTTATAGAAAAAGAAGAGAGCATCGCCAACACCGCACCACAGGTGAGCCCCCTCACAACAAGAAGTGTGTTCCGCTCAGACCGATCATTAGCTTCAGAGATTCAGCCACTCAAAAACTTACTAGGGGCCATCGAAGTCACATAGCAAGATTAGTTGATCAGTTTTGACGTGGAAAGCCTTAACACCAACGTTTCTATCGAAAAAGCACTTCAAATCATACATAGAATGCTATTCAGAAATGAGGACCTGTAAGATAGAACCAACTTACCTATAAAAGTAATTATGGAATTACTAGGATCCTCGTGTACGGAACTGTTTTTACCAACTGAAGGACGAATTATTTACGCAACATGAGAAATTGTCAATGGGTTCGTCACTTTTACCAGTTATAGCTAACATATATATGAAGTGGTTTGAAACTCCAGTCATAGAAAAAGCCCAAAAGAAGCCCGGAGTCTGATTGAGATACGTTGACGACACATTCATAGAATGAAACCCTGGGAATACACAATTAGATACCTCTCTGAAGTATATCAGTAGCGAAAGACCTCCCATTACCTTCAGAATAGAGGAGAAAGTCAACAACGAATTGACATCCTTAAGATGTATTGGTGAAGAGGATCGACACTAAGTCATCTATATACCAAAAACCCACTCACATGGGGCAGTATCTGAATCAAGAATATAACCGCCATCAATCAACCTAGATTATAGTGGATCGTGCTTTCGGGCCTTGTAATACGAAGGAAGATCTTGAGAAGAAATTAGGCATCATCAGAGAAGATATTCAACGGAATTGTTACTCCAAAGTGATGGTGGAACAGATTTTGGATAGAAGACAGCTAGAGCCTCACAAGAAAAAGAAGACGCCTCAACCAGTGCTTGCCCTTTCCTACGGCAGAGGATTTTCGGAAAGATTGAGAAGAATTGGATCCAAGTACAACATCACATCCTGCTTCAGATCCGGAAACACCATCCGTAGCAGCCTTACGAAAACCAGGCCACCAATCGCGGTTTGCGATTTCAAGAATTGCATTGACTGGATACCTTGTTAGTGCGGCAAATACTATACCGCTGATACTAAGAGGCCATTGAAAGTCGGCATTGCCAAGAAAAAGAAAAACACCCAGCGGGGAGAAACCAGATAATCGGAAATAATGCCCAGATCATCCACAGGAAGAAACACTGGTCTGAGGGAAAGTTCATAGAAAGCTGTATACATGTTGTCGAATGACGCATTTAGCCAAGCCAGCGCAGCGAAGAGATATGCAACATGTGGAAACCTGTATTCAAGCGGAAAACGGTCAACTACC
>WOGP01007873.1:0-11507 GCA_015342065.1 Leptinotarsa undecemlineata
CATAATAGGAGTAGAGCAGTGGAGCATATTTCAAAATCAACCCGTTAGATCAAACGAAATGGAATGTAGTGAAACATATAACTCTGTGGAATTGGATACCTGGTTACTTTGGTGATGAGACGGAATATTGAAATTCTCGGAAAACGACCTGTATGTGTATTCGTTTTGTCGACATTTATCGAAGGGAAGGTTTTGTGATGAAGGCATTCCTTCCCAAAACGTCAATTATTCCATCCATCAGTTATTCGATTTTTAGGCAAAATATTATGATAACGACTTGGTTTTATATGTTATATATTACGCAATAACTTTTCTGGATCAACTTTCAGTATGCCCATTATTATGAACTACTGCAGATTCTCTATTCACACAGCTTTGTTTAATTTTCATATTGTGGAGGGTTGAAAACACCAAACAGCAGCGAGAAATATTGAAATGTGTTGAAAAATACTATTTATTCCTATTGAAAAATTCATACTTATTTTTTTAGTTATTCATTAACGAAATGAAAGAGTAACTATTTCGAGAATGAATTGAAGGATGAAAAATTCATACTCTGTGCTCTGAAATATAACTTGACTCTGCCATAGATTGTTTTATTGAATAAAATTGGAAAACTTACTGGTTTGCATTTTTTTCTTAAACAATCGATCTCAAAAGAACTTTGTTTACAATAAATGATATGAAATAACTTTTTTTTCATTTAAAGTTCGTATCGAATACCAAAATTAATCAACATGATAACGATTGAAGATCTCATTGAGAAACAATACTTTCCATTTCTGTACGGAATAATGTTCCTCAATCCCCTATCGAATTGTAAAGTGTTCAGTGCATTCAGAGTATATAACATTTATATAATGACGCAAAGGGTGGCACCACACTGAAAGGTTTAGAAGAGCAAAGAGGAGTGCTTTAAAACGAATTCGAATACTGAAAGCCACGCTTTTTCCTTGTATTCCAACAATACGAGACGTTATATTGCTACTCGATGCAAATTGTTTCAGTACAGTTGAGCTAAGGCTCTCTTT
Source organism: Leptinotarsa undecemlineata (assembly GCA_015342065.1). NCBI lineage: Eukaryota > Metazoa > Arthropoda > Insecta > Coleoptera > Chrysomelidae > Leptinotarsa > Leptinotarsa undecemlineata. The sequence goes on from WOGP01007873.1 coordinate 1,032, forward strand.
AGTAGGAAGTGCGAGTAAATTAAGTAAATATATTTTTTGGCTTCTCTGTCTCCATGAATATTCGATGGAAAAACATAAGATGAATATAAATAATCTCCAAATGTTTGAACGTTATAGATACAAATGTGATTAAATAATCTATCTGAAAATGATTCTTGTTGACCAGTAATTCCAGATATGTCGTTGATATTTTCTCGGAAAAAATTATTTCGAGTTTACAGACTCCCTCAATTTCTAGCACTACGTAGATATGCTCTGGAATACAAAACTACTATGTTTTTTCTGTATGTTTTAAAAATATTTTTTTTTTAAACCACGCCCCTCCGAATGCTCCACTTCATTCCACACATATGGTTTAAGGTTTATAATCAGCAATGGTTCATAATGAGCAGATACAAAGTAGTTGGTGTTACTCGGAACCCTCAAACATGTTTTTCAGAAAATGTGTCATTGGTAATGGAATAAATAAAAGAAGATACACTAAAGGAATCTTCCTAAAATCAAATATGTGTGGTTCCAGAACTATCAGGCCCAACAAAGAAAACACAAACATTTTGGAAACATGTGTTTATTTTTTCAACATAATATCCTTGCAGCGCTATACACTTTTCCCAGCGACGTTCAATAAGTTCAATAGCATTTAGCCATTAACTAACATCACCTTTTCATTGTTGGAAAATCTTCGACCACCGAGCTATTTTTTGAAGTTTCGGAACATTAAATTACTCGGGGGAGCGTAAATCTGGAGAATAGGGTGCATGAGGAAAAAATTCAAACTTTAAATTCAAACTGTTACATTCAACGTAGACATTGGAGTTCCACAGGGCTCAGTTTCGGGACCACAAACTTTTCTGATGTATATCAATCTCAACATCTAGGTACAAAATCAATATCACTTTTTGCCGATGATACTGCAGTCTCAGAAGGAGCCGATAGTCCTGCGGAACTACCATGGTGTTACATAAATAAACTTATAGTCGATGCCGACAAAACGGTGTTATTTCAATTCTTCAACCGAAGACACTTAGAGACTATATAGGTTGATATAAGTAATGTCACTATCTATCCGTCGGAAACCACTAAATTTTTAGGCCTTCATATAGATTCTGGGTTGAGTTGGCAAGTTCACATAAATTATGTTTGCAAGAGAATCAACAACAGTTTTTACGCATTGGTACAACTTAAGAAGATTATGAATGAAGAGCATTTGTTGAACATTTACTATGCGATAGTTTATTCAGTACTATCTTACAATGTGCTTTTGTGGTTAGAAGGGATTAACATCAGTCGAGCATTCATCTCTGAAAAAAGGATAATACGTATGTTGTATGGTCTTCGACCCATTTTTAGGAAAAAAAATTTAACGCTACCATCTATATACAATTATAATTGTATACTTTTTGTAAAAAAGAAGAAGTCTGAGTTTGAAACTAATTCAAACTGTCACAATGGCCCAACAAGAAATGGAAGTCTGATTAAACTGCAGCAACATCGTACAAGATTGTTTAAAAAATCACCCTCTTTAGCAGGCTCCAAGCTATTCAATTATCTGCCTTTAAATATAAAGGGTATCCCAATAATGTCTAATTTTGAACGAAAAGTTAAAGAATACCTCTTAGGGGGATGTTTTTATTCTATCAACGAATATTTTGAATATACTTCCAAATAATTGTGATCAATATACTGTAATCTCTATGTTATTTATTAACTCCGTATTATACATCTTCATGTTTTTTTACTTGACGTTTCCTATATCATCGTTAAATTATCATTTCAAAGGAATAAAAACATTATTATTATTATTATTATTATTAAAATTCGTTAATTTTGATCATTGCGATATTGGATGTAAGCTGGTGCATTGCCTTGATGAAAAAGAACTTTTTTCTTAGCCCAAAGCAGCCGGTTTCGCTTTATTTTTTCACTCAAACGTTGCAATAAGTTCGCATAATTCTCACTGTTTTTTTAATATTTGGCAGCCATCAATAGCGAACTAACTATAACCGGTGAAAGTGGCGATCCCATTGGCAGTAAAGAATTCGTCCTTCAGTCGGAAGTAGCAGTTTCGAACACACCATCCTAGTAATTACAAGGACCCCATCTTCGGATAACTTCTTCTGTATGATTTGACGTGCTTCTTTGACAGGAACGTTGATATAGAGGCTTTCCACGTCGAAACTGATCAGTTGATCCTGCATTTTGACATCGATTTCCCGTAGTAGTTCAACGAAATGCCTTTAATTTTTCACAAAAGATGATGTTTTACCTAGCAGTGGTTTGATTATTGGTAGTTAAAATCTGGACAAGTTCTGAATGGCGGACTCTGTGGAGCTAATGATCGGTCTGAGCGGAACATCCTTTTTGTGGATTCTGAGTAGTCCATACAAGTAAGGGGCTTACTGTGGTGCGGTGTTAGCGATGATCTATCTTTTTACGAAAAATAGACTTGGTGTTTTTTCAAAGTCTGGTACAACTTTCTTTCAATTGATGCAGTAGGGTATCATAAGATCTTCGTGTATTTTCTTTTCTGAAGCACCTCTTCGATCTTCTGTTCGTAGAGATCATTATCCATCACAACAGTAGCGTTTCCCTTATCTGCAGGTAAGATCTTGATGGTGTTGTCTCTACGTAGCCCTACGTAGTTCTATGTAGCCCTGAACGGTGTTAAAATAACGGTTTGGTGTTGGGGAAAAACTCCAGTAATATTCATTTGTGAAAGTGACAAAAAACTGGACACTTTCAGGAGATATCTACAGAATGAATATTTATTAAAGCTGGTAGAGTGGCCGCCAGGAAAACCAACAAAGAGAATAAGCCGGAAACACAATCAGCAACCTACACGAATTGTGTCTAATGTATGAATGTGACGAGTCTTATGACAGTGTAACTAAAATGTTATAGAAGAAACAAGAGAAATTCAAAATCGATATCTATCATTGTTTCTGAGTTACAGAATGTTTTCCTTAAATGTGTTTTTTCCTGTAGAAAATTTCTTCTATCTATGAAAACATTTCCAAAATACTTTTCATGTAAAATTCAATGGTGTAAAAAACTTATTTTTTCAATTGAGATACCAATAGTTGGAAATTGATGGAAAACTATTTTTTTAATGAGACACCCTGTATATTACTACACATTTCAATCAAGGTGAAAATTACCTTTCCAAAAAATGTAGAACACTCGATGTTTTGCTTTAGTCATCTTTAAAATACAGAGCTTTTAAGTTTTTTCATGTAAACTTAGAAACGCACATTTTGATCAAGTAGGCTTTGGACGATGCATCTATAAAACAGAATACAAATCACTACTAGAAGCTGCTTGATTCATTCAAGAAATAAAAACGCTTGTCAATTAGTGGTTTTTGTTCAATTTTCAAATACATTCGCAATGAAGTATGAGAATTATGAAAAATGGTTTTATACAAACCGGGTAAAATGCAGAAGCAGCAAGCAATTTCTATCACGAGAGCTATCCAGCAAGAAGACAACTTTTCAGAGACATTTACGTTAAATTGCAACACAATCTAATTGATGGTTATCAATTTGAAAAAAAAGGTTAAAATTATATGAATCAATTAGGGATAAGGAGTTGGAAGAAATATTCGTTTTAGAAGCTGTTGAAAATAATCCCAAAACCTCAATTTGAAAATATCACCAGGCCTACCAAGAACTAACGTTAGGAGGATTTTGAAAAACACAAATTCAAGCCATACAGAACCAGAAGTTTCATTTATTAGTAGCAAAACTATGCGTTTTAATTACTACTGAGAAAAGGTTTCTTAATATTTGATAGGCTACTACTGAACAATATGTTCCTGTTTAATCGCCGCGTCGTCCAAAGTATACTCGATCAAAGTGTGCGTTTCAAAGTCTACATAAAAAAGCTGAAAGCTCTTTATTTCAAAGATGACTATTGAAATATACAGGGTGTCTCATTAAATTGTGAAAAATTATTTGAAAATGTTTTCAAACAAACAAGAAATTTTCGACAGGAAAAAAAAATTTGACTCTCAGACACAGTCATCAGTTTTCATTCATCTAGTTTGAAAATAGGTATTTCCATTAAAAGTGTCCAATTTGAGTCACTCTGTACAGTCACAATTATCCGAGATATCAATTTCAACGAAGGATTTCTATCCTTTATTTTTCTTCAATCTCTGAATGGAAAATTATTGTCGATTCCATTAAGAAAAAGGATATTTCTAGAAATATTATGTATACATTCTATTCGTTTTCAGAATTCACATCGATTCAGATATCTTATGACGTGCGATCTCTTTCATTGTTACAAAATCCCTCTTCTGTTGTGACAAACCGGATGCCAAAAGGGAAGGAAAGCTTCGCAAAGCTCCGTCGTGAATCGTATGTTGATTGACAAAGATGGAAGTATAAAATTGACATTAAAGGCCCAAGATAAGGATTGCAGTGACCCTTCATGATTTCAATGAAAAGGGAATCTGATAAGATTTTGAGTAGAGAAAATAAACTGTTTATTCAACAAAGATTGATATATGATATCATCGCGAACAATTTTTCATGAATAATTACACAGAAACTCATTTAATCGATGCTACTAAATAAGTAGATGCTTGATAATTTGAAATACGAATCTGTTGAAAGGAAAGCATGTGAATATATAACAAACTATGTGATGACCATCAAACATGTTATTATTTTCATAAACCAAAATTTCTTGGCAATCAGTTTTATTATATTCGAATTCTCAAAGTTCTTATCGCTTATTTTTTGGTGAGAAATCGATTCCAAATTGCCAGTACATACATTGATAGCAGCACTGATCTGTTTAAAATCTGTTTTTCCGTTAATCAGCTGTCGCCCACATACGAACGACAACTCTCAGAAGTAGAGAAACTTGTGCGAGCTAAGGATTAACGAGGTCTCACCTTTTAACGTGTGATACCTAACACAGCATGTCATTTACTGGAATACTATGTATGTGTTGTTGAATTATTTATCTCTATGCCAAGTTACATCCAAATCTGTGCCTACAGGCATTTTTGCGAGATTGATTGACAAAAATTCTTAGCAAGTGAACAGTAGTAGGACAGAGTAGAATTTATTGTAATGATACCCAATATTTCAGTATATCCTATTTAGGTATATCTGAAGAACCTTCAGTAACGAAAAAGTTTATCTCCTCATTTGATAAATATTATACTAGCAACCCAAAATCCAACCCAATGCTAAGCGTGTCGGCTAGACACATATAACATTGTCATAATTCACAATATTACACAAAACATTGAAGAAATTGAAAATATAAAATTTTCTGTTTAATCACTCCTTCCATTGGTGAAAACCTTAAGAAAACACGAAGTTTTTTAATTTATCGTGTTTATACAGACATACGTAGCGGGGAACTTTGTTTTATATTTATAGAGATGGTAAAACACTCATTTTGACAACGTGGTGTCTTATAAAACTAACGAATGTCTTTATATACAACTTTCACGCATTTTTTGACGATAGACAATACAAACATCTTATCTTTAGAGGTTACTCTTGAAAGAGTGACAGATAAAATGAGAAAGCGATTGAAGATAATTTTATAAACGCGCTTTTTTTCCCTGACTGGGGAGAAAAAAATCTTTTTTTCATTGCACATCTGGAACATAAAACTAACCTACATGCAAAATTTCAGCCTCCAAAAATATACCGGTATGGAGGAACAGTAATGAAAAAATAATTTTGTTTTATGGATATGCCTTTTCTCCTGCGACTGACGCCCAGTTGGAATATTTGAAAATCCTTTCATACTGCACATCTAAGACCTAAAAACACCTATATACCAAATTTCACCTTCCTAAGACTCACCAGTATGAAAAACAGACTGACTTTCTCATTTATAAGTATAGACTAGTGAACCTCCAAAAATGTAGCGGTATGGTAAAAAAAAAGTTTCAGAAGCCCCATAATAATCTAATCTAAAGGTGAAAAAGTGATGAAAAGATAACTTTATTTTATGAACGAGCCTTATTCCCGCGGCTGGCACCTCAGTAGGTCTATTCAAATATCCTTTCTTATTGCCCAACTACAACATGGAATCAACCTAGATACAAAATTTCAGCATCCAAAAATGTAGCGATAAGGATAAACAGTGATAAAAAGTTAACTTTATTTTATGAACGAGTCTTTTTCTCGTGGCTGGTGCCTCAGTTAGGATATTCACATCTACAACATAAAATGAACCTACATACAAAATTTAAGCCACCAAAAATGTAGCGGTACGGAGACACATTGATGAAAAGGTAACTTTATTTTATAAACAAGCCTATTTTTTCGTCGCTGGTGCCTCAGTTGGGATATTCACATCTACAATATAAAATGAACCTACATACAAAATTTAAGCCAACAAAAATGTAGCGGTATGGAGACACATTGATGAAAAGGTAAATTTATTTTACTAACAAGCCTATTTTTTCATCGCTTGTGCCTCAGTTGGGATATTCACATCTACAACATAAAATGAACCTACATACAAAATTTAAGCCTCCAAAAATGTAGCGGTACGGAGACACTTTGGTGAAAAGGTAACTGTATTTTATAAACGAGCCTCATTCGGGCGGCTGGCGCCTCAGTAGGGATATTCAAATATCCTTTCTTATTGCACATCTGCAACATAAATTAACCTACATACAAAATTTCAGTATCAAAAATGTAGTGGTATGATGAAACAGTGATGAAAAGGTAACTTTATTTTATAAACGAGCCTTATTCCCGCGGGATATTCAAATATCCTTTCTTATCGCACATCTACAACATGAAATGAACCCACATACAACATTTCAGCATCCAAAAATGTAGCGGTACGATGGAACGGTGACGATAGGGTAACTTTATTTTGTGAACGAGCTTTTTCCTGCGGCTGGTGCCTCAACAGGGCTATTCAAATATATTTCCTTGTTGCACAACTACAACATGAAATAAAACTACCTACAAAATTTCAGCCTCCAAAAATGTAATGACACGAAGAATCAGTGATGAAAAAGTAACTTTATTTTATGAACTAGCCTTTTTCCCGCCTCTGGCACATTACTAGGGCTATTCAAAAATCCTTTCCTATTGCAAAACTACAACATGAAATGAACTTACATAAAAAATTTCAGCTTTCAAAAATGTAGCGGTCCGGATAAACAGTGATGAAGAGGAAACTTTATTTTATGAACTAGCCTTTTCCCCGCGGCTGGCGCCTTATTATGAATGCTTTCAACAACCTTGAAGAATTTGTGAACTATTGCAAAAATACCTAATTTATTTTAATTCTTGTATGTAAGTATGTCCCTGTATCAATATTGTACTTTTAAAATAATTTATCGAATTTCTAATTTTTTAAAATTGTTTTGCATAACATTAATAATGTGCTACTGAGTGTAATATGACTTGCCATATCCAAGCACAGCTTGGCTACAAATGATTAATAAAGAATCTGAATCTGAATCTATTTTATGAACGAGTCTTTTTTCCGCGGCTGGCGTCTGAGTAGGGACATTCAAATATCCTTTCTTATTGCACATCTATAATATAAAATAAACCTACATACAAAGGTTCAGCCTCCAAAAATGTAGCAGTACAGAGAAACAGTGATGAATAAGTAACCGATTGAACTGAAATTCTCCATACATGTTTACTTTGAAAGAAAATGCATGGAAGAATATGAAAAATAAAATGGGGTCACCACAAATTTTTATGCATTTCCATGATATGGATATAGAATGACCGACCGCTATTCCAATTATAATATAATTCAGCTTCAAATGAACTGAACAGACTAAGAAAAATGTCTAGCGATAACCGAAAGATGAAGAGTGAATCAGTACTGGAACATTTTCAAAAACAAGGTTTCATTTACATGCTCTAAAAAAAACTTTGAATTGAATAAAACTCATCAAAACATCAACAGAGTGTGTAAATTGATCTTGACATAAGTACCTAATTCTAAGAAGAAAAAAATAAAAAAAATCACGCGACGAAAGTTTCCATCATATAAATTATGTAATGTAATGAATTGAATGGTTTCAAGGCTGCAATTTTTCCAAATTTCTTTTACCAATTCTGCTGACTTCAGTTTGAGCTCGTATTACATTTTTGAAGTCATATATTGTTTTTATACTCTCCAACCTATTGTTTGAATGTGATTGATATTCAGTGTTAGAGATTCAAACTTCTATCATCTAAAAATATCAGCAGATTTGAATAAAAGAAAGAAAAACTGAGAAACAACTGTTTCTAAGGCAGTAAAACCTCATAAAATAATACGAGACTCTATTGAAATATATTACTTTTTCCTGAAATAGCAGAAGGTAGATTCTCATTGACTTAGATCACTATCATTTCGATAATTTGAGTGAATGATGAATCTTAATATTGGTACCATAAATAGATAATATTCTCAACATAACTGAGAAGTTGTCAGATATTAGCAATATGAAGGTTTTTTCTCAGTACGCATTTGAAGTTCAACTCAATATACCCTCTGGACTAAATTTTCACTTCAAATTAGAGAACACTCATCGGATTCTTGAATATAATATAATTTATAACGATTTGAATCCATCGCAAATAGTTTTTCGCACATACATCTTAAAGCCGACTGTTTCTGCATAACTACGGAAGTACTGTGAACGTGTCAATTCAAATCGCGGTGCACTTTGAAACGTAAACATTTCAAGGAAAATCGTTACATTTATCACCTTCTACAAAATATATGAAACATAAACGACATATCATAAAATCTAACTAACAAAAAATATAACAGAAAACAATTTCTTCTGTCAGAAATCGTTAAATTCAACATATCGCCAGTCCCAAGGCGGTTATCACAAGCAGGGCCTAGTAGGGGATTGAAATATATCAATTCTACTACCCCTACGTCTGAGAGGGCTTCCTGATTTCATTTGTGAAATCAAATAACACCCTCAATCTTGTCGAAACCTCATTAGATGTATCAAAAAAATATTCTGTGTATAGACTGTTATCTTTCTTGGAGGTAATGTTATTGAATGCAGTGAAGTCAATTGAAATGTAGAGGTATATCCGAAATAAAATATAAATCGTTTGAAAACATCTTTTTGACCATCAGTTTGCTGCAGATAACCGTCAAAAGTTTTCGGGAGAGTTGGGTGAACTGGGTAAATACGATTTTTGGAAGATTTTTGTGTTGAGACTCAGAAAAATAAATACTGAGTTATAATGTAAAAAAATAGTCAGGGTGTTAATTGAACATGCGGCAAAAATTCAGACGACTATTCCTTGAACTATTCTTAGTATATTTTGTCCTTTGACGATTTTTGATAGGGCACTTTGTTTCGAAGATACGAAGCGAAAAAGAATTTCGACAGTAAAAATTTATTAGGTACCAAAAATTACATGTTATATTTCTTAATCCAAAAGAACTATTGAAAAGACAGTTCTCTGCTCGGATCCAAGAATCCAATCTTCTCCTCATCGACTCCCGAACTCTTTCAAAAACACCAGGATCGTTTCTGATTGCGTTACACCCAGCGATTTCTCAAATCTTCCACTGGAGTAGTATATACTAATAACTTGGTAGGTCCAGTGTAGGTCGCTATACTTTTATTTTGACTACGTTAATAGAATAGTCCCTGAATTTTTTGCCGCATGTTTAATAAACATCCTGTAGACTGAATATCACTGAAGTTTTTTCGCAACACCAAACCGTTATTTCAACACCTCGATACGTGTTTCGATCACCAAGTGATTATCTTTAAGAGGAAGGTCAAACAGTGGATCACAAGTACCCTGTAGATTATAATTATGAGGCATGTTGATACAATCCATATAATTCTTAATAATCAAAATATTATGCTCAATTATTCTGATTTTGATAATAATACCTACACCTTTTCACCTTTTTTAAAATTAAGATCTAATATATCATATGAAAAAAGTCATATGAAAGAGCGATAAAAATTAAATGTTAATGAAATATTTGTTTTCAAAAAAAGTAATATAAATTATGAAATTATGAAACATCAACAGAAATTAATTGGCACTCCGGGGCAACTTGATTGATTCCAGTGGCGCATTTGCTTTTTCAGCTGCAGAAAAACCTGGGAAAACTTGCCGCATCACATCATCTGAAGATCTTGATCTGCCAATATCCTTCTTTCCATATAATGAAATATAGAGTGTTTCCAGAGGCTCCAATAAATTGTAAAATCCATGATATTGCCAGAATATTTAGTGACACAACTATCGTTAATGTTAAATTAGTCCGTTTCCTCTTTGACCAATCGTAATAATGACCAGATTCAACGCCAGAACTGCAGTGAACAATGACTTCATGAAAATTATAATAGAGGTCTCCTAGATTGAAGTGTTCATTTATTTCGAACCTTCGTTGTTGTTGTGGAATTGGCGCGGTGGTAGTGCGCCCGACTCACGATCAGAAGATCGTGGGTTCGATTCCTACCTCGACCAGATATTTTTCTCGAGA
>WOGP01007874.1:538-11506 GCA_015342065.1 Leptinotarsa undecemlineata
AGTGGCTGGCTTCTTCAGAGGATTATTCATCTTGATGAATATGATAATTACTTTACATCACTGTTTCTCCATACCGGTATATTTTCGGAGGCTGAACTTTTGTATATAGGTTTATTTTTAAAGCCATGGTAGAAAACGCGCGTTCAATATATCTTTCATCGTATCTGTCTATAATATGATCAATATGGCCCCTTACAGCATGTAATTTGAATGAATATTTTCAAAGATATTACAGATTTACAATACAGAGACATAGCGGTTGCGGCCGTACGGGGCCGATTATATGTCGCTTTTTTAAGAGTAAACTCCAATGAAAACCTGATAAAGCTGTGAACGGGGCAGATCGGTAATTTCATAATATATATGTGAATTCTCCACTTTGTATTCCATTAGGTTATTGGTATTTGGGGTAAATCGTATGAGTTATCACATTATGAGCCTTAATAAAAATATTTATTGTTCAACGTAATCAATGGAATAATATACCTTTACCTACTCTTCATGCGAATTCAAACTATTTCATTTTCACAGTGAGTAGCTAATTGCAATCAACACCTTCCTTTCATATCTAATCATGCATAACATCCACCATCAGCAAAGCGAATGCAGAGCATTCGCTTCTTTTTTCCAAAACAACAACTCCACTGTCATATTTCATGTGTAAAAATTGATTGTTCGCCTATATGGACGCTCTAAGGACTTTCGCGAACGCCGTTATCCCTTTTCACCGTAGCAACGGCGTCGCTACAGGAGGGCATAACATTGCTTTTATAGTCCGCACTCGAATGCTACAGAAAGCTACCCCTAAGTTTTTCGTTTAGCTAGAGTGGTCACGGAATATGTTCGTGAAAGAGACTCGTAGAGAGGAATGACAAATTTAGTTTAGGCAACCCTTCAATATTTATCTGAATTGCACTTTCCGTTGAGCCGTGACGGCCAGCTTATTTTCAACTCATGTTTTTTGTAGTTGTGGTTTTTCATTCTGATATGAAAATAATTTCTAATCCTTCCCAGACGAAATCAACAAATGAACAAACGAAACTCTGTCGCTAGAAAACCTCAGAGATAATAGCAATAATAATATAGTATTTTTGATACAGTAATCACATAAAGAGTACTCAGCCGAAGATGAGCCGGCGTTATAGGGCGAGAACTCATTAACATGGAGGAACTTGTGTAGGCCGATGTGTTAGTACAATAGGTGGGGAAATTAATTTTGTGTGGTGAGCTATGAGTTATTTGTTGTTTCAAAAAATGTCTTCGAACAGTAGGCTCAAAAACAAAATTTTCAGTGGACAAAGCAGAGAAATTGTGAACGACGTATTGAGATTTATGACTTATAACAGAGTTTGAATTAGTTTCAAACTCATCTTGCTTTTTTTCAAACACCATGAGTTCGGTTTTAGATTCATTGAGAACGTGTTTGTGTGCACGAGCAAATCGTGAGACGGACTCAAGATCATCATTTATATGAGAACTGGCCATAAAACTTACATGAATGAAATCGGTCGAATAATTGGATATCGTCTGCGTTTTGATGAATCGAGCATAATTTCAACTATTTTTTTTTCAGCTACATACAATGGAAATAGAAGAGGACCGAGAACTTTCTTGCGGCACCCCCTTTTCTACTGACCGATAACCAGAAAATGTGTTTCCAACAACCACTCATTGCCGTCAGTTCGACAAATAACTTGAGAAAAAAGAATCTGAACTAAAAAATTATAATTTCTTCAAATGAAGCAGCAAGAGTGTCGAAGACCTTACTGAAATCAAGTAGAATTAGGCAGGCCATGTTCATCGAAAAATCTCATTCGTAACGTGAAGCAGAAAACTAGTTTTATGTCGCGCTCAGAAGCCTGAATAAATATGTAACAAAATTTTTCCTCTATTTCAATAACTTTGGATACCGTTGGAAGAATACTAATAGATGATACTGTTGAAGTTCATGAGGACTATTGATTTTAGCACAGGTATACTGTTTGCCATTTTCCATAAAAAGGGTTAGACACCCTTGACGTTTCAGGTATTGATGATGAACGTTAGATAATGGTTAAGCTGAGGCAATACAATATAAAACTCTGTGTGACCTTTAGGCTATGTTTTCATTGTGGAATAACTTCTTTGATCAATTACCCAAACACCAAACTAATATTTTTGCAACGGGAAATCATTATAAGAGTGTGGATTTATTTCTGAATGTTCCGGACCGTTTATGATGTTCCAGAAGATTAGAAAAAGTCTTAGAATTCGATTTGGTCTCATAATTTGACCGAAATTCCTTTCTCAACTGTACGTAAAATAGTCAAAAGCAAACCTTATGAACGCAAAACGCGATGGGTTACGGGATTACCAAAACCTTTAGATGTTCATCTAAAAAAATCAATGAAAAAAAAAACAATATACGACTGTTACAAAATCAACAAGGTTCCTACTACTGAAATCATAAGGAAAAAATTTAATACTTCCGGCACATAACGTGAGCTGCTTTGACAAAACTCTTCAGAATTGGACATAGAAACTACGATTTAAATATAAAATAATTAACAAACGTCAAGCAATTATGGAAAGCAGAAGAATAAGAAATACTTAGAACAAATAACTAAATATAGACAAGAACAACGGCAAATTTTCTATTTGGACGAAACTTGGTATGACTCTCAAGACATAGTTACTAAAGGGTGAACTGATGGTTCAAGAACGTGTACGCCTAACATGCCTACAAACAATAGATCGCGACTAATCATTGTGCATTGTGGAGGAAGTGAAGGATGGGTTCGAATTCTTTGAAATTAGGTGCACTGCAATGTTAACTATCATAAGAACATGAAAGCTAATATTTTTCCAGAAAATTCATTTGTTAAGTTTTGAAATACTCTGTATTAGATATTATTATGTTGTTATGTGAAATTTATATCAAGTTTGGGTTTTTGTTTTGCATGGAAAATGTTTAGAATGGATTAGTGATTTGAAACAAATTGAACAATTGAAAATACCGAGAGGTTATAGCTTTGAAATAATCCAAAATACTTCTTTGCAGTTACATATATTTTGTGATGCCAGTGAGCAGGTATTTTGTGCAGTAGGATACTTCAGAATTCACATTGCAAGTATCACAAAAGTGTCCTTAGTAATGTCGAGAACACAAGTTTCCCCAATAAAGCCATTGACAATACCACGTCTGGAACTTCAAGCAGCGGTGATGGGTTCTCGTTTAGCAAGACACATCAAGAAGGAACACTCACTTGAAGTCAATAAAACATTTTTCTGTTCAGATTCAAGAGTAGTTCTCTGTTGGTTGAGATCAGAGACCAAACGTTTCAAGACTTTCGTTGCACATAGAGTGGGAGAAATTCAGTAAAATTCTAACATATCTGATTGGCATTGGGTACCTTTAACTATGAATGTAGCAGACGAAGCCACCAGGAGTACCAAGAAAACAAATTTCAATATAGAAGATAGTTGGTTTCAGGATCCAAAGTTCTTGTATCTTAATGAAGAACTCTGGCCAAAATCAGACAAAAATGTATCATGCATTTCTACTGAAGGAATTAAGAAATAAGAGTTAAAGCAAGATTTCATTTTATTGCAGACTTCTCAAGTTAAAATTGATTATTTACCTGATTTTTCTAAATTTTCAGATTATAACAAGTTGTTTCGAGTTACAACCTATATGTTTCGATTTATCGAAAACATGAAGAGATTTGGAGAAACAGAAACTCACATGGCAAGAACTTCAGAAAGCGGAGAGAGTTTGTTGTATGAAAGTTCATGAGAATTGCTTCCCAGAGGAAGTGCAACCATTGAAAAAGACAAACGAGGTACTCAAAAGTAGTAAGTTATATAAATTATCACCTTGCATTGAAGATGAAGTGATTTGCTTAAGGGGTAGGATTGATTATTCAACTGAACTTTCCTATGAAACAAAACGTCCAATAATTTTGTGCAATTGCCATCATTTTACCAAACTTTTAGTTGCCTATTATCATAGGAAAAATGGTCATGCTGGACTATAATTTACATTAAATGAATTAAGACAGAAATTTTGGATTTTGCAAGCTAGGAAATTAACCTCAATGAATTTTAAGAGTATGTAATTTGTGTCAAATTAAACGTGCAAAACCGCAAATACCGGAGATGGGACATATTCTAAAAATAAGATTAACAAAACCACCAAGACCATTTAGTTTTTTAGGTATGGATTATTTTAGTACCATGATGGTTACTATTGGTCGAAGAAGAGGAAAGCGATATGGGGTTATTTTTACGTGCCTGTCGATTCGAGCAATTCATCTCGAATTAGCAGATTCTTCATCCACCCATTCAGCAATATTGTCAATAAAAAGATTCATTTCGAGAAGAGGACGGCTCGAAGTTATATGGAGTGACAATGGTACTAATTAAACCTCAGCACACAATGAATTGAAAGAAGCTATAAAGAATTTGAATGAAGATTTAATAATCAAAAGTTTAGTAGCACAAAAATATAATTGGAAATTTATTTCTTCAGCAAGTCCTCACTTTGGAGGAGCTTGAAAACGGATGGTGAGGTCCGTTAAAAATGCACTACGAGTCACTTTGAAGGACAAGGCTCCACGATAAGAAGTACTCCAAACTTTACTAGCCGAAGCTGAGCATACAATCTATAGTCGACCTCTCACATATGTTTCCTCTGATAGGATCATCAAGTATTGCCAAGCCACCTATCGTTGTTGATTTTACCAACAAAAATTTGAGAAAGCAATGGTACTTTGCATAGCAATTGTCCGAATGTTTTTGGAGCAGATGGGTTCGAGAATATTTGCCAACCCTCATCAAGAGGTCCAAATGGTTTGAAGAGAAAGTCAACCTGAAGAAAAATGACATAGTGGTGGTGATGGATAATAATAGTGGAAGTTTGTCCACGAAGAGACTGAAGAGTACGAGTTGTGGACGTACAGGTTCAGAGGAGTATTTATCGCTGACCTGTAGCTGAATTATGTCTTTTAAATTTATTAGAAATGTAAGAAAATTAGATCGAGTATTTATGTCTCCTCCTTTCGAATGAATATGGGGGGAAAATGTTGAGTTTTGAAATACTCTGTATTAGATATTATTATGTTGTTATGTGAAATTTATATCAAGTTTGAGTTTTTGTGATTTTACATGAAAATAAGTTGTTGATAACAAGAAAGTGTAAAGGGAAAATGAAAGTTCTTTGGAAAAAGTGAAAAATATCATTTTTTCCCAATTTCTCCAACAGAAAAAAAGCTAAACATTGTGCTGACCTTTTGACCGGATAACTGACTACGTATTTACAGGTAAAACTAAACACAGCTCAAACCCTCTGGAATTCATTATGTCCATTTCAATGATTGCATCGTCCTCGATGTCCGCCACCAATGCACGATGTTTCAATTTAGTGCTGCCCAACACCACTCCCATTGGTAGTTCTCCAGCTTGATGGTTCAATTCTTGCCGGTGTTTTGGCAAAGGTTGGCTCGTTGCACTTGTATCTAGCAGCATGGTGCAAGGCTCGTTGTTGATGAGGCCGTCTACAAAAACACCTTTGTCTTATCGTTGGAGAACGGCAACATATGCGTTATGCTCTAGTTTTCCTGATTTGTTGTCGATTCTTTGAAAGCTGGACATTTACTACGCACATGTCAAATTTTCCCACAATTCCAGCATCATATTTGTTTCCTCTCACGCAGCACTTCTTTCATTACTTTTGTAATTGTATTGTAACAAGAACTTAATGTTCAATAATATCAAATCACAAAACATCAAAATAAAATTGATATTTCGGAACAAGCTCACTGATTTTCTGGAGATTCAACTTAAAACACTTATTTTGGACAAGAAAATCTTCAGGAAATCAATGACTTTGTTCCGAAATATCTATTTTATTTTGATGTTTTGTGATTTATCATTATTGATTTTCAATTTAGAGATGTCTACCCTTTGATAACGGCTGGGTTCGTTTATAAAAAAAAATCGGAGATGGTCTAATAATCAATTTAGGATATCTACCCTTTGATAACGGCTGGGTGCGTTTGAAAAAAAATAATAAAAAATAATTGGAGATGTTCAAGTAATCAAACACATTCTAAATTTATATCCATTGTGACAATTGCTTCAAGAAACGAATTTTCTATGAAGCATTTCTCATGAATGATTTTCAATTGAGAGATATCTACCCTTTGATAACGGCTAGGTCCGTTTATAAAAAAAATCGGAGATATTCTTATCCTCAACAAATTCTAAATTCATAGCCAGCAAGACGAATGCTTCAAGAAACGAAGAGAAAAATTATCCAATGTACATTTATTTACCGACAATAGCCAAAACGAACTACAGTAACTTTCATTTATTGTAAATTTTTTATATTTAGGAACTGATTGATTATATACCATTTCAACACCCATGATTGTAGTTCAATAATAAAACGAAACGTAGCGTCGGGTTGAATTTGACTGATCTCTGGTCTTTACACCAGTTTCATCCTTGAAAATATAAAATTGGATCATCAAAAAGCAGCCCATTTTTTTGTAAATGAAAAATCAAATGACTTTCCAAAAGGGAAGTCCGTTAAACTGTTACATCTCTTTTCAAATTATAGGTAACGGTCTATATTTTTCCAGCAACTCTGTATGAATTTAATCGAGAATGCGAAGGTTTTACACCGCAGTTGTCAAAAATATCAGTTTTTTTCCACAGTTCGTGTGTAACCATCAACACGATGTTGAAAAATTAACTAATTGAGGAGTTTTTCATATTAACGTCCTTCACTTAGACCACAAAAGAATTATTCTCGAAGTAAATTTCTATACTTCCTGCTTTGAACCGTCAATCTTATCAACGAGTATTGATTCGTTCTTGAGTAATTTCTTCGACTAATATTCCTGAATACTAATAGGTTCCTATTTGAGATTCATAACTACGACATAAATGTTATAGTACGTTCAGTTCATCGTTGATTGCACATTCAGAAGCTTCTTGGTAGTGCTTGGGGTGATACAAAATGTGGAAATACTATGTCCATTGTGTTTTAATTATACAGTTAGTAGTTAGTGACAGTTATGGTGTTGATTTTATCAATCCTGATAAATTGGTGAGTCAAGTGTATGAAAAATATACAAATTTCGAAATTTTATTCAAAATAAGTTCAAAATGAGTAAAATGGTCAATCAAAATTTTAGAGACTCCTTGAGATAGCAATTGATACAGGAGAATTTGGAAGATTTGCTATTTGCTACTAATTATTTGAAAACAATTCTTCTCGAGTTATGAAATAATCATTTGTGAGTTATCTGGGTGATTGATAAAAACTGATTAAATGTAACTGTCGAAAAAATGAACTGTTTCCCGGTAACATCTGAATTTGTAAAAAACTTCATTTTTAAAATCCCTTATTAATTGTTTTCAAAAACTTGAGCTGCAAAGATCGCCGAACATATATTTTTTATCGATGCACTATCAATGACTATGGTTTGACAGTAAGTATATTTCCTATTAATTTTTTATTACAATAGCCCTCAAAAAAATCAAAATGGCAGTAAAAATAGCAGCATGAAACCTCTCATAATTACTAAAGGAAATTATTTCAACGATTTCACAATGAAAATAAATTCTTAGTTCTGTTTACTTTCAAAGTATAGTTCCTCAACCTAAATGATTGTAATAAGGGAAAGATATCCCATTTGATCAATTCAGTTATTTTGATTTTTATAGCGCCGAAGGTACTTCATATCAGAATTAGCTGATAGAAATGTTCTATCCAAGAATTTTCGTAAGCCGATTAGTAAATAATAGTTCTGTAGGGTTTATTTTTCAATTATCGTGGAAACTTGCGATCTCGCAATGTTTTGAAATGTTATATAAGGTTTTCAATTTTCTGATTGATTCAGCCGTTACTTGAAGATTCATAGTAATTTCATAAACTACACCTTATGGTTTAATCTTCACAAATTTTATTTTCAAATAATATATCACATGTTTCGCTATTCCAGTAGCTACAAAAAACTCTTCTGTCAGTTATTACTACTGTGTCACTTGTTAGTGAAATTGGAAAATATTTCATCAATTGCTGAAGCTCTACTGGGTGTTTTTTTGCCCATTTAGTCCAAGTCTCCAGAAAATACTGCAGCCTCTTGGGCTTATTACGTTTACTCTCCCATCTTCTCATGACACCCATTCCATCAGTCTTATTCCCTGTACAGTACTGGGTGTTACTCTAGTTAGTCAACTCACTATATGTTTCATCTTATATCAACTGAAGACATTACACAGCTTTTTAAAATCATCATCAAAGTTATCATAATCAATATTGAAATCGTTACAAATTAACATATTATATTTTGACCTGTAACACTTGTTCCAAACAATTTCTACTCAAATATCTAACACTCCTTCGCCTTTCTTTTCTCCTCTGCAGAAATTGCATTGTGGAAAAATGGAAAGGTTTCCGTTAAACATATCACACTTACAATAAATTTGACATTATCTGAATAAATTTCATCCAGTTTACTTTGATTTAGTAAAAGCATTCGGAAGATTCGATATCACAATTCTTCTAACTCTTTGTACCTCTTATCTAAAAAAACAATTTATGCATGAACCAAATGGACATATTTTAGGGTTCATGTTTTCCAAAATTTAAAATTTACGATAAATGATACTTCTGAAAAATGTTTTTTCAGTATATTCCTCAGTGATTCCTCAGTTGTATCTGTTGGTACCCTACACACATATGAAGTAACAAATTTCAGAATTCCTTCCACGGAAACATTTTCTGTATTATTTCCACACCTCAGATTACGTTTCCCATATTATTTTTTTGACCAGCTTTCAGTTAGTTTCCACTGTCAGACGCAGTATCTTATTGCTACCTCCGCCTTCCTGAAGACTAGAAATTTTTCTGTATAATTCCTGATGCGGCATCAGCTTTCTTATTATTTTGGGATTCCTGTTTTTACTTTTCAAGTTTGTCGATTGTTCCAATGATTTTCTGGCCTCAAACTCATTAATATTACGTACTGTTTTTTACACACTATCACTTTTTGTTGATGGGGGTATTGGAGTTTCTTTCAAACGCGAGTTATTTTTAAACGAATTCATTTCACTCAGTAATTGTATATGTTTTTGCAATAAATCTATCTTGCTATCCAATTCGTGAATAATAATGTATTTCATTCTCAGCTAGTGAATTCATCATAAAGCACCACGAGAAGTAATGTTGCCACTATCCGGCAACTCATTTTATAGAATATCACAACAAATAAGTCGATCATTATCGATGAAAACTATGTTATTTTAGAGCTTGGCGCAACTATTATGAATGATAGTATCACATTTCAAACACTTATCGGGGCATTACTTTCATATGTTTTACAGGATTTATTTGGAACAATTCCATCGCACTTGTTGCCATGTTCGGCAATATTAGGATAATATTTTATTCGTCGCTCAAACAGAAAATGCCATATAACCACAATGTGTTTTACAAAATAACCGGTTTTTACAACAAGAAAAACAAAATAATTAGATATGAGAAAGTTCATGGACGATCATGGTTATGAATGTCAATTAATCTTTTTTGTCCATGCGGAATTACTGTATGCATGATTTCTATGTCAGATGTTCTGTCTACGACTGATATAATCATCTACGAGGCAATAAATGAAATGTTCTAATTGTCCTCCAAGCAGATATTACAAATTTTGTCGTATTTTGTTTTTTTCCATTGGTGGTCGGTGTAGCTTCGTTTTTATTGATTGAAGTGAATGTCCTGATACGAGAGCAATTATGCTCAGGTAACCAGATTTCAGTTATGTTCATTCCCTTTCCATTTTTATTGAAATTTCTCTCGTATTACTGAATTTCTATCGTCTCTTTATCAGGATAGTTACCCTGAGTTCTATAAAGGACTTTGGTCTTTTCAAAGGCGATAACTCCTTTAAGTACATTTTCCGTTACTGCTGATTTGTCGATATGCCCCAAGCAACAATTTTTCTTGTGTTCAGAGAACCAGTTACTTATACTTCTATTCGTGACTCCATTGTCAACAAAGCGACGGGTATAGACATATACATTGAAAGAAACCATAAGACTTACACTGTTTCAATCATCGGCTTGGATATCGGAGTCATATTTTGTTTCTCCAGAACTCTCGCCATGTGGCAGGTAACATTCTTCACGTATGACAGAAAACCTTTTTCATCAACAGGTCTATTTTGAGTTGCCTTGGCATCCTCTTTTTTCAAGGACAAAACATCATTAAGGCGCTCTAAGAGCGGTGCCTGTGTGAAAGTAGTGATTAACATTTGATTTTAATCGCTGGAGATTGAATCCATTTGAAAAAATTTTCTCATGAAGTTTATTCCACATAAACGTAGATCTACAAATGTACTGAGATCTACTGAGTTGAACCACAAAACGATGGGCAGCCACAGTCCGTTGCGCATTTCTGATTTGTACCGCTCTTGGTGGAATCAAATGTGCCAAGACACTTGAATACTTCCCGTTTAAAAATTCATAGAAGAGAGACAAATCTCCAACCTTCCTACGATGTTCCAGACCAGTGGTCGCTAACCTCTTCAATGTGTTGAGCTACTTTGTTAATTTTGGAATAAACAGCGAGCTATTCAAAAGATAAGGGAATCTTCTAAAGAAAGGAAGGAAGTAATCAATTTGCAAATGAGTAACTCTATACATGGATGTGTAGATCATGCAAAGAAGTTATAATTTTACTATTTAACTGGTAATACATAATACATAGGTACTAATAATGAACTAATAACAAAATAACTAATATTACAAGTACGTACTTGTTCATAGCTACATTCCTACCTACCAAACGAAGGTGTTTCGGAAATAAACACAAACTTTTATCCAGCCACAACGGCATGTCACGTATAATTTAAAAATATGTAGTTAATAATAGCAACAAAGAAGTAACGCACTATCATGAACATGAACATTGAAAAA
>WOGP01007875.1:0-11506 GCA_015342065.1 Leptinotarsa undecemlineata
GTCAATTTTGACAGGTTAAGGAAATCACGTGACCTATTTTGTAGACGCCATTTGACATCATTTCTTAAGCAAAATCTACTGCCAAAATCAAATTTCACATAAAACGATAAATAAAAAAGTTTCCCATTTGATGCGGACTTTATCGGTGACACTGTATAATCAATTCAAAAAACATGCAAAATAATGCAATATGTGTTTTGCTATACAATAGCTTCTTCAGGCGTATAGGCATGTAGAGATTAATGAAATGTTAATAATGATTACTAATATACAGGGTATCAAATAGATGTGTAGCAGATCAAACTTTAATTTTTTCAAATATAATACTCCAGATATTTTTGCTCGATTGAATTTCTTGGACAGAGTGCTTCTCAAAAATATAAGGTTGTTTTGGTTTATATAGGGTGGTTCAGAAGTTTTAGTGAAATTGAGGTTCTTTTTTTTTCATTCATAGCTTCAGCTGCCAGGGCTATCCAGCCAGGATCATGTTACTACTACAGGTGGAGCCCACATTGAAGTGGATCTGAGTTTAACCCCAAGTGGATCTGAGTTTAGCACAAACCCCAGCTGGGTTTGTGCTAAAACAAAGTTTGGCTTTTTCTGTACAGGGGTAAAAAAGACTCTGGATCCATTTTCTCAGTGTTTCCAACTGTAACACCCTGTACATAGGTCCATCTCAGAATAGTTCAGACTATGAGCTTCCATGAAATGTAGGGATTGACTACTTCATTTCCGTCGGAAATGTATGTAATTCTTGAGAAAAGTATAAAAAGTCATTAATTAAATCTATTTGCTGTTTCTCTCCGAAATTTAATTAATGGTCACGTATAGTTTTCTGGTATTACTGCCTCATTTGGAAGTCCACTGAGTTCTGAATCATCAGTTAAAGTCAGCAAACCAACGTTTAATTGTAGTTTCTGATGTTTATGGAGATCCTGTTAACAAATTTCGAAAAGGATCCTGGAAAACATCTAATGACAACTTTCTGAACTATACCCTACAAATGTTTCAGTAGTTGGACAATCACATATGAGTCACTACCAACGAGTACATTGTTATTAACAAATGCATTTCATTTAATCTCACTTAGTCGTACGTGCCTGGTTAGATTTGAAACAGTTCATTGATCCTTGACCAGTTTCAACATAATAGTTGGGATGAAAGGTTCGTAAGCTAATATAAGAAACAATTTTTTTGATAAAATTTCAATTTTTTATTCAATAAAGTTGCCTTCGAGGGCGATACAACGATTATAGCAATCATACAATTTTCGATACCATTTTCAGTAGTACGATTTGTCTTATGCCTCAAAATAGGCCCCAGTTTCAACGATCACCGCTTCTTCGGTTTAAAATTTCTTTCCTGCGATCATTTTCTTGAGAAAAGGTCGCTAGGGGCCAGATCTGTAGAATACCGTGGATGCGGATGAAATTCATGCAATTTTGCCATCATTTTCATTGATTTGTGACACAGTACATTGTGTTGATGAAACTGTATTTTCTTTTTCTTCAAATGGGGACGTTTTCCGTGATTTGGTCCTTCAATAGTCACTGTTGATGGTTTTTTCCTTTTCAAGATAGTCGTTGAACATTATACCATTTGCAACCCAGAATACAAATACCATTACCTTGAGTCCGAAAGCTGTGAAATTTGTTCTTTTGAAGGTTAGGTTTAATTAAAAATCATATGCATTCAATACTAGTAGTGCCATCTGTATGTTAGCCTACGAAGTTTTCAGCCCATCTAGTATATCTGCCATCAATAGATTATTGAAGCTATAAAAGTGATGAGTAGTTAGTTGAGAAAATGCATGTTTTTACAGGTAGGCTGTCTTGAGACTCTCAAATTTAAATTACTATGGAATTATCTGTAATTGTAGATATTTTCAGAAATACCAATATCTATAGAGAGCGTTCAAATTCTGGAACAAATTTGTTATTTCGCTAGTGATGAACTTTGATCCATTTTTTTTCGATAGTAGAAAATATCCGAACACACAATATTTGTGGAATAATGAAGTTGTTCCATGATTTAACCGCTCACTGTCTGTTCGACAAGCAAATAAACTCTTCTATAGTTCAGTGTGGTTAAACTGATCTGTTATTTTAGTATTGCCCTCAATCAGCATTTGAGTTTGAGAAACATCAACGGAAACAACCTACACAATCTTTTGGTAGGTTCGCATGGATTATGCATGATAAGTATTTTACATTTGTTTAGATATAGAAAGCTCCTATATCCTTCCCGATCCCAAATCTCTCCGAAAATCGTCTTTCTTGGGAAGAACATTCACAAAGGAAATTTGGACTATTTCAAAGAAAAAGTCATAGTGGATGACAAACTGCAGCTTTTTTAATGTCACTATTTCGAGACTAACTTCACGTAGCTTTCTGTGGCAATATAATCTCAAAAGGTGATGTGTATAGTGAATTTTAAGCTAAATGGTAAGGAGGAATACATAATTCATATAATACTAACTGGAAATTTTGGATGCATTTTTCAAATCATTGAATAATCGCATAATGATCGTAATCATTTCAAAATTGAGAAACTGATATTGTCAAAAGACATTTGTTAAGCTTCAGTAGATTGTATATTTGAGTTTTTAATTTGATGTGCTTGAAACCCTTAAAATCTAATTTTATACAGATTTCTTTTTGTAAATGTGAGATTTTTACTAAGTTTGATTCTCTTCCAAATTAAAGAATACTCTGACATTGACTTTTCGAACATGGAAAGTGTAAAGAAAATAATGAAGGACATCGACATCTGGAAGAAATTAAACTATTGTCTAGGTGACTATATAAGTTGTTGCCAAATTCTCTGCCGAATCACCACTTTTTTTCAGTAAAGTAGCACAAAACAACTTGAAATTAAAGATTTTTGTTTCAAAATGCATCCATCATTTATATAGCACTCTTTCTTAACCTTATAACCATATTATTCTGAACCTCTCCAAATGTCCTGCTGCTTCTGAATCATGTGATTAGTTGCAAAGAATAAAAATGGTGTTTTTATTTTTGTTTGTCGGATTGTATCGAATTTTTTCATTTTCAGAATATTTATTTTTTTAGATCTTGAAGATTATTCAAGAAACACTTTTTTGTATAAGGGTATCTGTATCACCCTGTATCGGGAATCCATATATTGGTATAAAAACCAGCTCTCTTTTTATATGTTCGAACCTAGATTCAGACTCACGACGCTCGACTTGGAAACCATTCATATTCAAGGTTATTAATAAATCACACTCAAATTAGCACAATTTATTATTTATATTCTATGTGAATATTCAGATTAATATCCATAATATACTGTGCATTTCTTTAATGCTCAGTATTTTCAAGATGGCGTCCAATCGCCATCTTGAATAGTTTCTTACTTGTCTGGAGTAATGCAGTGGTGCTCCATTTTGTTGGAATACAATATCCATATCGATTTCATTAGGATTCGCTTCGACGATTTCAGTGATGAGAGGGTCAACAGTAGTTTCCAGCATATTCAAATACAGTTACCCTGTTAAATTTTGATCTATAAATAGAGGTCCTACAATTCGGTTTCCCAATATTCCTGTCCAAACATTAATTTTTTTCTGGATATTGGGTATGTGTTTCCCGGAAAACGTGAGGGTTGTTGTCACCTCAGTTAATTGGTATACCATTTTAATTTTGTATGGATGATACCTCTTCAAAAGTCTCCGCACAGTAGAAGGATACACCTCACAAACATTCGCGACGGAATAAGTAGACTGCTCAGGATTTACTACCATCTCACCAATTATTTGCACTTGTTCTTCCGGAATGGACGGATGACCTGGGGGCTTTTTGTTATGTAGTTGTGAATTTGGTTACAAGTTCCCTCAAATATTTTCTACAGATAGGACGATTCGGAAAACGTTCATTGGAAATTATTTCGCGTCGCATCGTAAATAAAAATCGCTTCAATGTTTTCTTCCAATGGACAAGAATTGACCATTTAAGAGATTGTTAACGTGGTACCTTTCTACTAGTAATACTGAAATCTAAATAAGAATATTCTAACTGAACAATGATGTTCATTGTCGTAATGACATTTTTTGTCGTTTTTATAAACAAAAAATAAATTAACAAGCCATATCGGGTTGTTATAATTTCCATATGGCAGATGAAAACGAATATTTTTAGAAATATCAATATTAATGTGTTTGTCTTCAGGAAATCATTAAATGTTTCGTCAATTTGTAATAGGTAAAGATATCGACTTTATATTTTAAGGTTAAATGGCCTCCCATCGCCAAATTGAAAATTTTGTCTGTCAATTTCACTTCAAAATAAAGTATTCATGCATTAATTTCATTATCCTGAATTTCAATTTTCTGAGTTGAATCGTTCAAAAAATAAAAGGGAGGGGCGTTAAAGAAATGCCCTGTATATTTCCTTTTTTCAATACGAATTCTTGATATATGATGTATACTGGTATTCCATAACTTATTCATCGAGGTAAATAGTTCTCGATTATTTGATTCGTCAGATTGTGAAATGTTGGATTGAACAATGAGGTCAAAAAACTTTTTTTTCCAAACAAAAATACCCATTTATTTCATAATAATGAGAATGTTTCCTCTCAATTACACATCAATTCTGTCTGTTTCTGAGTGCCTCTGAATTATTCTCAGAATTATTCTGTATTTCATGAACTCGTGGATTCAATAAAAGTACACAATAGTCAAATTGGATATTGAACGAGGTTTAGCAGTTAGAGAGGTCACGGTAACAAATCTCCGCTACTAATTATTCGGCTCAACGCACAAAACAAATACACATACTATATTTTGTTTATTGTATAACAAACTGAAAAGCTTGATTCACTTTCATTTATGATGTGCTTGATTAATTAACAAAGTAAATATTTGATGAATTGTGTGACGTTTTCATTAATCAAACGTATATAGAGGGTATTTCAAAATTTCATGTAAATATTTAAGAAGATAATTCTATGACAGTTCTGGAAAAAAGCTTTTAGTCATGTCCTTAAAGACTTTTTTTGTATGGTGTTGAAGGTTAATATTTGTTAATTGTTTCAGTCAACTCAACCAATCATCTACTGTTTCTTCAATAATGAAAATATCCACTTCACCTGTAGAACTAAGAAGTTCATCGATACATCATTTGCCATCCGTTGAAATAGCTCCTTCAGTAACAACCGAAACAGTCCATAAAATCGCCAATTCGACCAACACAACAATATTACCAACAACGACTTCATTGAATTCTACAGTGGCTTCAATGTCATCTTCCGTAACAACAAAGGTGTCGCCCACAGCAAGCATAGAAATCGATGATAAGTGTCCAGCACTGAATTTAATGCCTGATCTGGATATTTTAACACAGGATGAATTACTATTGACATTAACCGACAATTGCAGGTACGACAGGCTCATCAAACCACCTACACGTGAGCCGTTGGAAGTTTTGTTTCAATTCGATATGAATCACGTCGAAACCCCAGATCACTTGGTAAGTCGCATATCGATAATGACTTAAGTTTTTCTGATTCCATTATTTCGAAGAACTTTTTTCCAAATCAAAAATATGGATAGAAATGGAATTATATCGGATATTTCAGCGTCATTTTCAACGAAAAATGTTTCAGTTTTTTATTGCCAGAAATTGGAAAATAACCCAAAACCAAAATTGACATTGAATAAAATAATGATAAAAAACGTTCAAAACAAGATTTATTTGAGTGATCAAAATAAAATTTTAAATCCCATTAATCACATTCATTTATGACTTCACAAAGTTGAAATTATAATAAAAGCTTGTCGCAATAATTTCAATTTATAATTTAAATTTTGTAATTAGGTAGGCACCTATTAAACTTGTGAGCAATTCATAATGTTTGTAATCAAATAAAAGTGCCGTGAATGCTTTAAATGTGGAACTGTAACCTTGAATATCTTTTTGCACACGTAGGATTTATCGGGTTTGAAATTTATTGCAGTACCTAGTTGATCTGTTAGAATGTTTCTTAATTTAAATTTCATCTGACTGGAAATGTAGAAATTTTTTCTAGGCACCGCGACAAGCTTTTATTATAATTTCAATTCTGTAAAGTCAAAAATAAATGTGGTTAATGTGATTTAAAATTTTATTTTGATCTTTTTAGGGCAATTAAATGAAAGCTTGTTTTAAAAGGTTTTCATCATTATTTCATTTTATATTTTTTAGTTTCAATCGACAGTTATCAATCAATATGAAAGTCCATCTATAAAACGGAGAGTCCTTCAACAGAAAAACTTGAGGAACTAGTGAAACTATTATTAGAATATACTATATTCTATAGAAGTAGATATAGGTACCTACTCCACCGGCATACCTTATAGAAGAATTAGCTTGTTATATTTCTTAATCTATCCATTTCATTGGTGGCGTCATTATTACATGGCCGAGTCCCAGTTAATTTCAAACAGTCTAATATTTTTTTACAATGCAAATAAATATGGGATCTTACAACCCACTACACCATTTATTGCCTTTTAGAGTCGGGAAGTAGGTATTTAAAGGTTAAAGCTTGATTTTTTCCCAGAAATATTTTTTTCATTGAAGCTAACCCTGGATGTGGCATCTATTTCGTGGTGGGCCTACCAATTATCATAAACGAATGCGTATACAAAATTTCGTGTCCCTGCTATTTACCGCTGAGGGTATCACCACAGCTTACTTACTATAAGTAAGCTGTGGTATCACTCGTACGGAGTCGATCCTGGCAGCAGCATCAGGTCACGTTTATAATTAACATTCATTTTCATCGGTTCAGGACGAGAATTCAAAATTTCAGGTCAATCGAATATCGGGAAATGGGTCAAATTGAACTTACAAGATTTGTTAACATACATACAAGTCAAGTTAAATAAAATATTTTAAAAATTATATTTTTCTCCGTCACGTATTTCTGATATGTACCGTTCTTGGTAGAATTAAATGTGCCAAGTATATTAAATCCAAATTGATTGACGAGCCTAGTGTGCCGTTGTCAGCAAAACAATATATTGGATTCTTCGTTTTTTCCAATAAGTTGTTGATATACAGGGTGGTAATTGAGTATGTACCATAAATTAAACAGACGATTCTTTAGGTAATTTTAAGATAAAACGTTTATATAAACATGGGACCGCAAATCCTTCATTCTCAAGATACAGGGTGTTGAAATAAAAAATAATTATTCGTGAATATCTTAAATATCCTTTACCTAATTTTGTTGTAATTTGGCAATAGTATTGATAACATTGAGGAGCTAATTCAGCCCGAATGTGTCCAGTGGCGTCTCGAGCGGGATTTGAACGAATATTTTTGACTTAAAAATGTACGCCACTGACTTTTGTGCCATTTTTTTCCATTTTGGATTGAACAATTAGAAATACAACTTTTTGTCTCTTCAATTTTTTTCGTATCTTGCTTAGTTTTTGAGAAAAGAAGTCGACCTAATTACATATACCTGGACGTCAAAAAATATGGGGAGTTGAATGTTTCTTTTGGAAATTATTATTTTTACAATTTTTCATTATGAATTATGTAACAATAACAACAAATATTGAATAACAGTAACATCTAGACAGACCAGTTCAAATTGAAGAAGCTGTTTCAAATGAAATTGAAGTAACTCCTCATACCAGTACTCGGAAAATAGCTGAAAAACTGAATATTACCCATGTCCAGTGTGGCAAATTTAAAGAGCCCAGCAGCTATATCCCTATCATATGCAACGTGTGCAAGCTCTATTGCCCAGAGATGTGCCTGTAAGACTAGCTTTTTCTAATTGGTTACGCGGTAAAATAAGAAGAAATCCAGGTTTCCTAAGTCGAATATTGTTCATAGATGAAGCTTGTTTTTATCGCAATTC
Source organism: Leptinotarsa undecemlineata (assembly GCA_015342065.1). Taxonomy (NCBI): domain Eukaryota; kingdom Metazoa; phylum Arthropoda; class Insecta; order Coleoptera; family Chrysomelidae; genus Leptinotarsa; species Leptinotarsa undecemlineata. The sequence goes on from WOGP01007875.1 coordinate 7,882, forward strand.
AATTATTAACTTCCACAACAATCACATTTGGGCCAAAAACAATCCACACGCCTCGATAGAAAATAATTTTCAAGAACAGTTTTCTTTTAATATTTGGGTTGGAATTGTCTGTGACCATCTCATTGGACCTCACTTCCATCCACCTAGACTTAATGGAGAATAATATCGAAGGTTTTCAGAATTTGTTTTACCTCGACTTGTAGAAGAAATTCCAGTCATGAAAAGATTCCGGATGTGGTACATGTACGATGATGCTCCACCACACTTTAGTGTAGTGGCAGGGCAATTTTTGGATGAAAATAACCATAATCGCTGGATTAGGAGAGCAGGCCCACACCCATGGCCACCTCGCTTGCCCGAAATGAGTTCCTCGGATTATGTTCTCTGGGCACACCTCAAAGCATTAGTAACCAAAACAGTTCCTCGATTTTATAAAAATCATTGCCAAATTACAATAAAATTAGGTAAAGGATATTTAAGGTATAAGTAAACTAATTACTTTTTTTTATTTTTATTTTAAAATCATGTATCTTGAGAACAAAGGATTTGCGGACCCATATTTATATGAAGATTTCGTCTTAAAATTATCTAAAGAATCGTCTGTTGAATTTACGATACATACTTAATTAACACCCTGTATGATAAAAAGAGGACTGAGGACAATATGGATACTTGGGAAAATAAGCATAATTTGAATCAGTGCACTTTTGCCAACGTAACCCAAGTCGATTTATTCCGTCAGCATAAAAATTGGGTAGTCGGGATTATATAAAATCTTCGGAGTCCGTTTCAGCCTGATTGGCGAAAATTCTACCGGTGAGGAAATCATTGAAGTGTTCGATGAAATGATAGATGTTTGGCGAGAGGTCTGTGAAGTATGGTTGGTGAAGCAAAACTTCTACGCTCAATTCTTTAAATTTTCAGACAATGATTTCTGTTGACTAGTGCCGGCTACTCCTGATGCAATGTTGGGTACATTTCGTCGATTTCTCCGTAATATGACTCTGATATTATGGTTTGTCCCGGTTGCGTAGAGGAAAACTGATCAAAAGTCGCTCAATGAAATCATATAGTAATGAGTTGAAGAGAGCCAAAATATAAAGCTTAGAAAAAAAGATCATCATCAATGTATAGAGTATGAAATTCTCTATCGATTCTTATGAACTATGACACAGTGGAATAAATGGGATATGGACTTACAAAACCATATGACATTGAAACAAGCATAACTTTTAAAAAAACCTGATAACAATTCAAATCGTATGACCTTCTACATTATTGAAGACATTTTCTACAGTACAAAACACAAACACTACAGAAAAATCTTGAGCTCTGAGAGCGCCTCGTTGAGGCGCTCTCAGAGCGGTGCCTGTGCGAAAGTAGCAATTCACATTGGATTTGAATCGTCATTTGGAAAAAATTTCTCAGAAAGTTTATTTCACATAAACGCAGTTCTCCAGATGGAAGAGTTCTTAAACAGTGAAATTCGAGGTGTACTGATTGAACCTCAAAAAGAAGAGCAGCCACAGCCCGTCGCGTATTAGTGATATGAACTGCTCTTGGTGGAATCAAATATGCCAAGTCACTTGAACTCTTTCTGTGGAAGTATCCATAGATGTTCCAGCCTATCAAGATTGCATGTGATGTTCGCGTCCCTAATCAGGTGGATGGCTCTTTCATGGATGACATCCAGCAACTGAGGGCAGAGCTCCATACATGAGAACGATACTCCAAAAAACATATAATCTGAGCTTTATATAGCATCAAAAGTTGCTGAAGTGTGTCCAGTTTTCTGGTTCAGAACAGTGTTCCAAGTTTTTGAGAAGCAGCCTTTGCAATTCCAGCGACATGATTGTGCCAAGACATATTGGTTTCCATTTCAACCCTCACCAAATTCATCGAAGCAGATATCGGAATTGTCTGACCAGACATTATTATATTCGGTTAGGAGACATTTATTTATCTGGAGAAAACCCATTCCTAGGTTTTTGTGGCATTGAAATGAACCTGGTTATTTTCACCCCAATTCGAAATAATTTCTAGATCCTCATTAAGATATGAAACCTTCTGCTGCTGGTTAAGCTGCGCCTCCGTAGCCGATGTCCTGAAATTCAAATCGAATAATGACGAGACAAGTATGCTGTCGTCAGCAAAGCAATATATTGGATTCTTGGTTTTTTCCAATAAGTTGTTGATATACAATAAAAAGATGGTTGGAGACAATATGAATCACTTGGGAATACCAGCGTTGATGGTGAAAGTATTCGAGAGGCCACTGCAGGGAATGTTCTTTCAGGAAGCCATACACAAAAATGATCCGACAAGCCATAACATCGAAGTTTGTCAACGGTCAAAGGCCTTAGAAATAGCAAGCGCAACAGCTCCTGATTCTCCATGTTTCTCGATTGCTTTATAATTCACCTGTGCTCAAATATAAACTAATGAAAAGTTCAAACATCAGGATAGAAATTTTACTAATTGAATATACAGGTAATATACTGATTACCAATTTCCTTATTAGTGCTTCCTTAAAGCACTCATTAGGTAGAATTTGAGAAAGAAATTGTATGATAAAACAGGTGTTGCGGTTTTGTAAACTATTCCCTGAAAATTTCCAATGAAGAGTTTTTCGGTGATAGATTTCTAAGCAGTTTTTGTGAAATCAGTTTTCTCAATATCATAAAGAGTTATTTCCTTGATCATGCCGCTCTATATGATTTAATGAACGAACTATACAAAAATGAACATTTTTTCATCACGTTAGGAAAGATCTCAGTCGTAATTAATGAATTATTTTTGTGAAACAGGTATAAGAACTATCGACAACTTATCCTCCACTTTTCCAAGATTTCCACATGTACTACCTACAACTGACAGCAAAAAGCCGAAACTCGTTTATTACTTCAGAACTATATGGATAGATTGAAACATTTGATATTTTTATGAAGACGTTTCTCCTCAAAGTAAAATCATTTCTGACATTTTTCTATTTTTTCAGCAACTGAAAGCACACATGTTGGTCCAACTTCTCTACAACGATAGCAGGCTGGCATTTTCTCATCTTTCACCGAACAGGTTAGCTATTCTAGGCGGAGAATCACTGAGAGATCGAATTTGGGTACCGCACATCATAATTGACAATGAAAGAGAATCTAATGTGATGGGACTGGACGGCAAAGACGTTTCAGTTCAAATCAGCCCTAATGGAGATGTCATTTATTCCTATAGAATGAGCACGACATTCTATTGTTGGATGAACTTACAGAAATTTCCTTTTGACCATCAAGTTTGCGAACTCAAATGGGTTAGCTGTAAGTTGTTCAAAAATGTGTTTCTATAATTTTTGTTAAAAAATGTAACGATGACGATATAGTGTCAAACATTAAACGCTGCAGACCACGACCAACAAACCACAAAAATAGTTTTGACACAATTATCTTATATTATAGTTCTAACTCGATATTCCCTACCAAGAAGTGACCTGAAAAATGTTGTACTATAAATTAAGAGTCGTAAGGACACCGAGCGAGATTCAAATCGGACATAACCTCGAAATTTATCGAGACAAATAGGGGCGGACCTTATTTCCTTTAAACGATCGCGAGAAGACGTACTGACCGATTCG
>WOGP01007876.1:0-11506 GCA_015342065.1 Leptinotarsa undecemlineata
TTTGGCATAATTTTTTCTGGTGTTTTAAATTTTTGCGAAATAAGTTGTATTTAGAATTGCAATTGGTAATAAAAATGCGTTGGAAAGATAAGTTAGGCATAAAGCACTAACTTTGTTGAGGTTTGGCTAAATTTGAGAAATCGGCAAATGTCAAATTTTCGAAAAACTGTAAAAAAACTAAATTTGTACTAGAGAGCTAAAAATTGGTATATGGGTGAAAAATGAAAAAACAATCATCTTTTCTCCTTACCGATTTTCGAAATTTCGAGCAATAACTGCTTTTCTGAACATTTTTTGGAAAAAATGTCGAATTTAACAGGGAAGAAAAATCACTTGATCGGTCATATGCATGTCATTTGGCATAATTTTTAAAGCAGCACAACCTAATGGAGATATGAAAAGTTGCTTGAAGAGATGAACAAAAAAAATCCCATTTGATGCGGACTTTATGTGTGACACTGTATGTAGTAGTGTCTAAATTCACTTGGCAGAGTGTTATATTGTTTGATAGAGTTGTAAATGAAACTACGAGAAAAGCAGGCTGTCGAGTGTTTTGGAATACTAAAAGTGTCACGGTTTCGTGTCCACGAATTATTCTGAGATTTGAAAGTTTCATATCTTTCATAAATATAATTTGGCTTTTTAGGAATTTATGTGTAATTGACGAGTAGGTGTAACTGCCAGGTTTTAGCAATCGGTAACCAACCCGACTCCTCAAACTTGGCGGATATATGGTCGGTAATATAACTGAGTGTCATCTGCATAATGATAAACTGTGCAACGATCAATTGTTTATGGAAGTCAGATATATAGAGAGAGAACAGAATGGGGCCAATGATGGAGCCCTGAGGTCCTCCATAGTCAACAGGTGTAGCACTAGAACACTTCGAGAGGTATCCATCGACGGACACTTGCAGGGAACGTCCTTTCAGAAAGCTGAAGACCCATACACAAAAAAGCCATATTGATGACGGGTCAAGATGTTGATGCACTCCAAATATTTGAGGATATGGTGGTTTACTGCTTTTTCCATGATTTTTCACATCACGGATAGCAAAGCGACTCATCTTTAGTTATTTGGAAGATTTTTGTTGTCCTTTTTTGGAATAGGCTGAATGCAAACAATCTTCCAACAAGAAGGAAAAACCCCTTTCTTATAAGTCAGGTTGAAAAGTTATGACGAGTATTTCATCACGACCAAACGCGTCATTGAGATTGAGCTGTTTCAAAGTTAACCTCATTTTCCATGGCAGCCTTCCATTAATATATCGAAAAACAATGCTTCATCAACACACAATGTTTCTATTCATTTTGTTCAGACTAACAGAAGTTGTCTCACACAAAATGTTTTATCCCACAAATCAATAGTACGACAGATGTGAACTGTGTGGTTAGGGTTAACTGAAAACTATATGGATTTGATACCAGCAACGCCATCTGTGTCAGTCCCCCTAATATCACCTCTTTTTGCATATTTCTCCTCTACTGTCTCCACTATCTGCCTAGAAAGACGCTTCCCGATGAGAAGCATGTATAACATCAGGCATGATAAAAATTTCCATTTAAATCAAGAGAATATAATTTACTCTCGACTGAATATTTTTCTCGAGAAAATTTCTCTAGTTCAAGTGGAAATGATTAGCGAAAAGCCATGATGGTCCTCAGGTGGCTCTGGGGTTATTAACATTACCTATCCAAGACACGAGGCTAATGACCACTGTACTCGATGCCGATGAGACCAAGAAAAAAATATAGAATTCACTTTACAGTACAAATCCCACAGAGACGCCACTGTCAAAAATAATATAATATGTTGTGAGCAGATTACGGTCATAAATATATGATTTATGATCCTTTTCATGAAAAATGTTTGGATATTTTTTACTTTTGATAAATACAGTTCATCAGCAAACATCATCTCATTACCACCGTCAATATTTGAGATAATTTTATTCAAGTTGCAGAAGTATGATAAAAGTCATTTTATGACCCTCATTTTGCTAAAATAAATAATTTGTTATATTTGACAACTGTTTACTGTGAGATTGGTATGAAAATAAATTGTATCTCTATTTATACAGTGATATGATATTGAACTCATGACTTTTTAAGGTTAGGTCTTTTGAATAAGAGTGAATGCTAGTTCAACTTTCTGATCGATTCGGTCGTTACTGGATGAAGATTCATAGTAATTTCATGGACTAAACTTTTTTCGTTTGATTTTCAAACTTTTTTTTCGAAACATATCACATGTTTTTCTATCACATTAGCTTTTATTCGAGAAAGCTACTAAACCTTGACTACCTATTCTTTGTCGAAACCTTCTGTGGAAACTTTGTCAGTATGTTTTCCATCAAATATCAGAAAGCACTGAGTAATACTTAGAACGACTCTAAGTATGAATTTTTGGCATGCACAAAATCGACTAGAAACCTGAAACTATTTCAAATCCGAATCTTGGGAGGTGAAATTAACATAAAAACTACTCACCAGAATCAACAAGTTGAAGAGGAAGAGAATGTATTTAGATATACCACTCAAGCAGCTCATTTTTGATAGAAGGGATATCAAAGAATCGGAGGGAATTCAGCACTGAAGAATTATCACTGTTCCATATAGATATACCTATTTGGAATATGGCAGATAAGATAAAACTCTGAGCTCATAAGTAACAGAATAATAAAGTTAATCAGAAATGGAGTTGTAATAAAAATAACAATGGAGCTGCTTGATGATAAAATCAATACCGAATACTTTGAAAAATTGAAGTGGATCCCTTCTTCATTTCAAAGTTTCTGTAAATAATCTGATCCGATGTATTCCTTATGGATGTACATTGCTGCCGTTCAGTCTAGACACAGTTCGAAGGCTATATTTTATTTTATGTCATACACGTTTAGTTGATGAAGGTCATTATTATTATCATTACTAGAAAGGATTTCGACAACCTGACTATAATGAATAGTGTCCTATTCTCTGTGTACCTACTCGAAAATTCTAGCTGTTTCAGGCCCAGATGAGCGGGTAATTTTTGTGAGAGAAAGGTTTTGGATTTTTACTTTTCCATAGAATAGAGGATCTGAAGCTGTAAAATGGCTGATATCCATCAGGAAGCTACTCATTCTCGTTAAAAATTGTTAACTGGATTTTTATTCGAACCCACTTTGTTGTGAATCACATCTGCAGACTTGTCAAAAAAATGTCAGCATTTTTCAAATTTTCCCTTCCAATTCAATCCTGAAAAAGGTATTCAAGTTGTTTTTTGATTCCCTCGTTTGCAAAATCCTGAATCATCCCTTGTAGACACCTTCCTCGGAGAATCTTGAGGATTTTTCTACAATGTATTTGCATCTTCTGAAAAAATGAAAAGGAAACTATTTGAGAACCATCAAACACGCATAGCAAATGGGTCAAAGTTGTTTGGAGCTATGGATAGATAAATGTAGGAGTCAAAAAGGATAAAGGATCAAAACTCAAGTTTTCTGAAGCTGTATAATCGCTGATATCTATCAGGAAGCTACTCATCCTCGTTACAAATTGCTCAGTGGATTTTCATTCATACCCATTTTGTTGTGAATCAATGAATCTGCAGACCTGTCAAAGAAATTTCGTCATTTTTCAAACTTGATACTCTATCAGCTCAGTAGTTATTAATAATCTTCTTATCTTTGACCGTCATGTATTCATATATTATCTCCCGTTGTTTGTGATCTCAAACGTATCTTTATTTCAATTGTCGGTGACTACAGTGGGCAATTAAAATACCATATCAACAGTTTCTCGTATTGAGTGTGATTATGAGTCACTTGATGAGTCAAGAAATATATATTTTCATGTGATAACATTTTATTTGGAAGAGATTGCGACAAATCTTTGTATTTGCGACAAATCTTCGTATATCTTCAAAGAGTAGTTATACCATTGTACTTTATTGGAAGGTTACTGTCACTATCACAGGTTGCCTGCGATAGGATGCAGTAGAGAGTCAAATTAATCCACTCCCGTTGAACCTAACTCAACATAAGCTAACCTAAACTAACATAAGCTAACCTAACCTAACGTAACATAAGCTAACCAAACTTTAACTGGCCATTTATGAAAATATTGTCAATCTTTGGATGACTGACGTTTCCTGACACTGAATGTAGAATCTGAATCAAGGTACCTGAAATCTTTCACACACCATATCTATCATACTGGGCTTTCAAGAAGTAGGTTACACGTAAATTCACTATTAGCTGTATAATAATGTGTATTAACCAAACATTGATACATAAAAACTATACTTGATAACCAAGATAGAACAGAAACTGTTCTTTCACCCCAACTTCCCTTCATAAAAAGATACCACGTAGAAAGCCTTTATACCAACGTGTCTGCCGAAGAAGCATATCAAATCATAGAGAGTAAGCTATCCGTAGACGAAAACTTTGAAGACAGATCGAACTTACCTCTAGGAGTAATCATGAACTCACTAGGATGATGTTTTTGGAACTGCTATTTCCAGCTAATAGACGAACTCTCAACTGCCAATAACTGCCAATAAAATCGCCACTTTCATGAGTTACAGACAACACTGTGGCCATTGCAAAAGCCTACAATAAGCTCCGAGTTTGGCTGGGATACGTTGACGACACCTTCATAGTATAGTACTTTGAGAATACGGAACTAGGCATCTTTCTGAAGCCCATCATCACCTTCACAAGAAACCCCATAACGAACTGCCATTCTTTGACGTATTGGTGAAGAAGACCAACAGTAATTGGGAAACATCTATATACTGAAAACCCATTCAGTATCTGAATCACGAATCCAACCACCATCAGTCTACCAAAGAGGAGAATCATCAAGACTCTAGTTGATTGTGCTCTCGGACTGTATAATTAAAAGGAAGGCTCTAGAAGGAACTAGACATTATCAAAAAAGACCTTCAACGGAGTGGTTGATTCAAAATTGATAGTGAAACAGATTTTGCTTCAGAAGACAGCAAAGACCTTACAAGAAAAGGAAGCCGTCACAACCTATGCTTGCCCTTTCCTACGTCAGATGATTGTCGAACCGAATGAGACGAATTGGGTCCAAGTACAACATTAGAACCTGTTTCAGATCCGGTTATACATCCTCTGAGTGCGGCAAATCCTATATCGGTGAAATTATCTGCACTGATAATAGACAAGCCCTATCAGCCTTGAACAGAAAACGTGTTACCTCAGGGCTAGTATTAGAGTGCCACCAAGATTTAGCCAAAGCCTTGGTAGATAATAATATTATCACGACAGCAGCTGGACTAAGAGTTTTAGAACCCAGTGATACCCACGGCCTGATGACTTCGATAATTGCGGAAGTAGCCAAACGTCACATCCATGCTCAATCCCTAAAGAGATGGGATAGAATTAAAAATGCAGTTTTGCCAGGATCACCCTGAGCGACCCTAGGTCAGCTGCCGCCGAAGAAATATCTGGCGATGACCACAAAAACTCCATATTATGGGGCTAATGGACACACCTATATGCAGGAAGTGCAAACAGGAAGATAAAACGTTCAGGCATATCTTATGTGAGTGTATGTTGGGCGAGTCTTAGCCTACACCTGCCGATATAAAGGAGATATATCCTGGTGACCTGTTCACCTTCCTGGAGGGGACAGGATGGACGGTGGCCTAGGAGGACAACTCCTCAGGAGGGTATACAGTGGGTCTCAAAATCAATATCTCCTAAAAATATCTGTTTCTGTTCAAAATCTGTTTAAAATATGTTCTTCCGTTAATCAGCTGTCGCCCCCATACGAACGATAACTCTCAGAAGTTGAGAAACTTGTGCGAGCTAAGGACTAACGAGGTCTCACGTTTTAACGTGTGATTCCTAACTCCTATCTATTTAATCAATTTTTTCTTTTAAAAAAATGAAATCGGGTTTTCTAAACCCGATTGAAGGTCATAATACGCATTTGCACCGTTGTTTTCATCTAATTCTAGAATAATCTTTTTCGTTTTATAATAAGTTTCCACCACCTAATATTTTTATCACCCATTTGCTGTTTTTCCAACTGTTTCATCTAATATCTGGTCCTGATGAACGTTCAAACAATTTTGTCCTGTTCAGAAATAGTCTTCAAGGTTGAAAGTGAATAAAAATGTAGACAACAAGAATATGATTTAATAATGAACAGGGAACAAACTATTATTCGATGAAAATAGTAATATTTTTCTCTGTGGCTACATTTTTGTTGCGAAGCAGATGACGAATACGCATATAATATGGATCACCTGAAAAGAAAACATGTTAAATCAGTTTCAAATTGATTTTCATATAAAAAAGTCAACGTTGTGAAAGTATATTATATAAACAATCAGTTCATAAATGTAGCATGTAACGTGAGGAAATGTGCAAAAAGTTTTGTTCATCTTATAAATACAGAAATACTTTCAAATATTTGGCACACAACTAATGACTCACAAGAGCTGCTTTTAAGTGCCATGGATCCTCAAAAAATCATAAGATTTGTTTATTCAGAATTCCAATACATAATTTTGAGGGAAGTGCAGGTGTCTGGTAAAAATCAAAATCCAGCGTGGAAAAATTGAACAATTTCTTACTGTTGAGTCAAAAAATACAATCACAACCTTGAGCTATACTTCAATTATTGGGAACATACCCACTAAGGGGTGAGGAAGGGGTTTAAGACCGAGTTAGTGATAATTTTAAAAACTATTTGAAACATAAAATTAGCCTTACCTAATCTAACCGAGACCTTACCTAACCTAAACCAACCTCATCGTAACTTGAAGCTGAACCTAACCGAACGCTATCCTAATTCTAACTGAATCTAACCTTACCCCAACCTGATCCTTACCCAACCTAACATTACAGATGAATAAAAGCCATACTTGCCTCTCTCTAATGAAGGATACAGGACTTGGAAGAGCGTGGTAACAACGGTGTTAATCTGGCCTTGCACATGCGTGAGTACCTTTGGCACGAAACCCAACGTAACCCTAACTTAACCGTAACCTATTATTATCCTGAACTTACCTAACATAACCCTAACCTAACCTAACCTAACCTAACAAACGGGTGGAAGCCATACCTAACTGTCGAAGGACCATTGAAGGCTTGAACACGACTTGAAGGAGCGTAGTTACAATCGTGATGTTCTGCCTATGCAGACGGATGGAAGGCATACCTGTCTTTCTGTGATGAAGAAAGAATTTCCTTCTTGTATGGACCAATTGTTTTTGATATATATCTGATGTAAATGATTGCGTTTCCGAATTCCTGATAGATAGGCTTGAAAATTCCTTTTCAATACCAGTATGCCACGAGGTTGTTACAATAGATATGCATAAACTTCAACATTGTGAGTGCTCTGGCATATATTGCTTGACCAGCAAAGCGATCAAAGGTTCAATTATGGCATTATTAGCGACTCCGATTCTGCAACATGTTATGTAACATCTAAGACAGCCACGGGAGCTTCAGCTACAGATCTGCTATAGCCGCATGCGGGGAAATGCATCAGATACTCAGATACTTCATTGGAGTTCGCAGCTTGAAACTGAATTCTAATGACGTCTGGGTGAGTTTTGATGTCGTATCTTTATTCACAATGGCTCCAGTTAGTGAAACGTAGCATGTCATCGGCGGGTTCTTTCCTTCAGAAATCACCGTCTTATTTGAATATTGCTCCTTCTTCAACCAGAGTTTTGGTTCCAGCTTCTTCGAGGGTGCTATCATGACCAGCACTCAGTAAGAACTTTGCCCGGGAAGTGAAGGGGTCTTGTTTTTCGCAAAACTGTATTCTTTTCTGTTTCCTTAGTAATTTCTTTGTTCTATATATCTTTTTACAAGAACCTCTTCTCAGTGCGTCTTTCCCTTAGATATTCATTCGAACTGAACTTCATTTCAGAAGACACCTCTCTGACGAACTCCACTCCGATCACGATATCCACGTACAACCTTTGAAGGCAGTCGTTATCGATACAATAGTTCTTTGTCATGATCGGAGAGGAAGTTTTGAAATTGTTTGACTCACTTCCAGTGGTATGGAAAAAAGGAGTTGCAATGGAAAACCCACTGAGTCCAGTAGTTGCCAATTTCTACATGAAACCATTCAAACTACGAGCTCTGAAACTGGCCTGGTCTGGCCTTTCTACTAGCTACGATATGCAGATGATATATTCATGGTTTGAAACCACGGGGAAGAGGAATTGCAAAATTTCTGGAACACTTGAACTCTTGGAATACAAAAGGGACAGGAGAATCGCTATTCTGCGATACGGAACACTATTTAAATGGCCACATAAATCAATCTACGACTTGAAAGTGTGGATGAGGCTCTGGTAGAGAAGACAAGGCGTGGAAGGGCTACAAGAGGAAATGTGTCATCTGAAGAATGAGTTTCTGTGCGAGGCCGAAATCAATCGAGCTTTAAAACTCAAAGAACTTTTCTGGCCTACTCAAGTGGTGTGATAGAATTAGAAGATTCCTCGAAAAACATGAGTAAGGATCATTTTCAAAACGATAGAGAATAGTTTCAAGTCAGCAAGAGACCTCAGGGGTCCATTAAATACCCCAGGAGTACACTGAGTGGTGGTGGTGGTTTATTCTGCATCGATGCGTTAAAAGGCGTCATGATTTTCATTTACATTACATTTTTATATTCCGCAATGTTGTTTAGGGTGTATCCAGGCTTTATAAAGTTTCCTCTTGAACTAGTATAAATGATCTTCTTTGGTAGGATCAAAGTGCTCAACACGATACGACATCATTCATTCCTGAATAACAATCTGTTGACTCTACCACAGAATAACTGTTCAAACCTTCTAAAGAGAAACAAAGTAAGCTATATTTGAAAATGAATTGGCGTTCCTCTACTATCAGTTAATGAGATATCAGTTCCTTTTGCACAACTTCAAATGTACCTGGGATGTATTTTACCTGTAAACAACAGAACACGGCTGTAGAATATCCAACTTCCATCGACAAGTCATCCAAAAGTATGTTTACTGCATCTGCACAACCCACGCGTTTGCTGTCTTTACATATTTCTTCAAGGTTTGTGATGCCACAGCATTGAAGCTGGAATTAATTAGACAGAGGAAATTGATTGTTTGACCACTTGTCATCAACAAAAATACATTTTTTGAAGGAGATAAATTTCAACAAGTTTGCAATAACAAAAACAGTAATAACTTGGAAAGTAACACTATAGTAACAGAGAGAATCGGAAGTACAAGACATGTATGTGTTCTTGATAACGTTCGCAGATCTGAATAAGTTTGTGGAATCAGCTGTGGAATATTGTTTTTCTACAACTGTCATTAAAAGTGACATTTTCAATATTTGTCAAGAGTATTGAAACATGATGGTACTGTTGTAGACTTCCATCCTCCCTGCTTCTTAATATCCGTTATATTTGCTCCTGGTTCTGCTAGTAACAAAGTAGAAGACCTTCTGAAAGAGTGAGCTGTATATTCCTTTGGTTTCAGGAGGTTCAGAAACCCAGAAATGGTATAGAGCATTTTCCCAAACGTGTATATACCAATTGGGTTGGCACTGCATTAATAATTAAAAAAAAACGTTGACGATTGATAACAGAAAGGCATAATGCAACGTATATATTAAAATAGTCAATATTTTTTTCAACGATGCAAAAAGAACGACCTATTTTGTATTTTGTATTTGGAATTTGAACAGTCAATGATTTATCCATCAATTTAATGTCTTCTATTATTAAATGGTATAGCTTTTCATGCCGACAGGCTCCATATATTCATGAAATGTAAATAAACCTCTGGACTTGTTCAAACGTAAGAGTTTTCAACTTTTTGGGCCTATAACTGTAATTTTTTCGCCGTTCAGTTTCAAGTATGGGAAATATAATAGTAACTCACCTTTATTTTGTCTATAGTATCTAAAAATATAAAAAATATAGGGTGTTCCATAAGAAAACATATAACTTTGATATGTAACTTTATTGGGAGTCACCCTATATTATTCAAAATAATTTTGGAATATGCTCCTCATGGACCCACATATAACTGTGCTGAAAGATTTCCCTAACTCTCTTCATTTCTCGTAGAAATACCGAGGCGAATGTGGTGGGCCACCCTGTATAAAAAAATCAAAACATTTTTTATAATTGTAAGGTACCTGAATATTTTTTGATTATTATAAAAAAAAATTAGTTTACAAAAAACTTTTGATTTGCATTTTACCCACTGGTGAAAACCGTCACAGTTCCAAGGGAAAACACAGCAGATAGCAACAGCAATAAGAATTTGAAACAAACTTGATATCAGTAATGATGGAGAGAACGATGGAGTTAAAAAATCTCCATACTAAAATCCAGCAAAAAAATTAAAAAGTGCCGTTACGCCGCTGGCCGTTAATGTGCAGCCACCAAATTATTAAAACTACTGAAAATAACAGGTCCAAAATATTCGGATGGATTATTAAAACAGAAAAAATATGAAAGTAGATTGGTTCTGCCACGTTACAAGGCTAATAGATTTGGTATGATATTCCCTAGGTGGCTCAGAAAGGCTAATGATCTTATTAGTCGATGAAACAATCACATACAAAAAAAAACACTACAGATAAATTCATTTAGATGGATACATTTTTCTGGAATTAAATAAAAATAAGTATCTTTGACATTTTTTTGTCTCACAAATTCTCTACATCAATCAACATACAGTCTATTCGGTATTAGGTAACTAAGAGAAAGAATTTCAAGAATGCAAACATGCCGGTACATCAAAGAAAGCAACATAGTTGTCTCAAGCAAGTAGCACTGCAATTAATCCACAAAGTCACTGAGATATTTCTACCCGCTATGCCCCTTGAGGACCCCGCTGAGGAGCCATTAAAATATTGTCTTGCCACAAAGAACTTCAAAAGAGGCGGCAGACGTTGTTCATCATATTGCGTTAAATATAGTACTAACAGGGGTCGAACTGTAAATTTTCCAATGATATATTCTGTATGATGCAAAGATAATTGAAATATCGTGAAAACTAATTTTGTTCAAATATTTCATTTCGAAAAAACAATTTATATATCAAATAATTTTTTAATTTAGGATTGTTACCTTTTACAGATCTATAAAATAATCAAAATATTAAATTTAAAAATAAGTACAAATGAAGAAAGGGCAAAAATTAGCTTTTTGGAAAAAAATCTAATTTATCAGTAACTTGAATTTATAAAATTTTACATATAAAAGTAAATTTGTATCATCTGGTGACGTTTCAAAGACTATCCATTTTCTTTATCCAACCTATTCAAATAAAAATCCTATAATTAGTAGTTATAATTTGGCTTTTCATGAAAATCAATTTGATATTATCATTTACGACACTGGTAATATCAAATTGTTCGGGGGTTTGATAATGAAGATGAATTAAGTATTCGAAACGTCACCACATAGATATACAAATAAAATAGGTTTCGGCAGTTATAAATTTTAACATCTGAATTTCGGGTTGAGCCGCCCTCAAAGTTTT
>WOGP01007877.1:0-11506 GCA_015342065.1 Leptinotarsa undecemlineata
TATTCATTGAATTTCTTATTTTTCACTCAAAATCGAAATACAACAATGAAAATAAGTGGTGTTATGTGTATAGATTGTAGCTCACTCACTTTGGTACGCCACTGGTAGGGTTTCCAGTCGTCTTGCCAGATGTGGTAATTTCTGCAGGCCCGTTTATGGTTCAGTCACAGAATATCGGAACTTTTTAGTCCCAGTACACTGTATCAATTTTAGATATTATTCAATTTCATCAACTCAGGACCCGAAACTGACTTTATTTTTCACAAAAAATATTCGCGGAACTTTTACTGTCACTCTTATGTGCAATTTGAAATTTTCTCTCGACAAAAAACCATTTAAACTCCAATTTCTGATGGAACTATATCGACGCACGTGTGTTCACGAAATATCTCCATACGTAACAAAGTGGTATGAAGACAGGGGTTTATTTTTGCCTCTTACATTAATTCCAATGTGGATGCTGAATATTAATGGAGTTTTTTCCTGACACCAAATGGTTTTTTAACACCTCGAGTGTTTCGATCACCAAGTGATCATCTTCAAAAGGAAGATCAAACTAAATATACTAATGGTATTCTTATTTATACCATAGATACCTCTTCTAGGTACCAGCGTATGTAGTATCTTAGTATTTTAAATTAATTTCACAATATTGCATTTTTACTAGTCTTAAATAAATTTTACAATGTGTCCTTAGGTAATAGTCAGCTAAATATAATAATTAAAATATTATTTTAACAAGCTATATAGTATACTATAAGGTATTGGTCCACCATCGTTATTCATAAAATCATTATCTTTACGTATTTCTACACTCTCATCGGCATCTAGATGTCTGTTGTTGTTAACTTGTCTCACTAATCTTAATGAACTAAAGTCTATGGAATAGTTTTGTTGCAAAACATGATGGGCGACTGCTGATTTTTCAGGTCTTCCATATTTTGAGTGTGCTAAGTGTTCCTTATATCTTATTTCAATAGATCTTTATTTCAAGACAAAACACAAGCACTACCGGAAAATCCTTAAGGTCTATGCGAAAGCAGCGATTCGTATTGGATTTGAATCGCTTGACATTAAATCCATTTGGAAAAACGTTCCCAGGAAGTTTATTATACAAAAACGCAGTTCTCCAAATGAAAGAGTTCTTAAACCGTGAAGTTCGAGGTGTGCTGAGTTGAACCTCAAAACGATGAGCAGCCATAGTCCGTCTCGTATTTCTGATATGTCTTGGTGGAATTAAATGTGCCAAGTCACTTGAACACTTCCCGTGAAGGTATCTAAAGAAGAGAGACAAAATCTCTAACCTTTCTTCGATGTTTCAGACTATCAAGGTTGCAAGTGATGTTCGCATCTCCAATCAGGCGGATGGCTCTTCTCTGGATGGAATCCACCAGTTTCAGGTTATGCGTAGGGGAGGAGCTCCATATATGAGAACAATACTCCAATGAAGGTCTGATCTGAGTTTTATAAAGCATCAAAAGTTATTGGGGTGTGTACAGTTTTCTGGTTCGGAACAGTGTTCCAACCTTTTGAGAAGCAGCTTTTGCCGTTTCTCAATTGGAATTGTTTGACCTGACATTATTATATTCGGTTTGGAGATATTTATCTTCTTGTAGAAAACCAATGCCTGGCTTGTGTAGAGGCTCATAAGTATACTAGAATTTTCCGTAGATATGTATTATTCCATGTATTTTTGATGTAACATATGTGGTTCATGATATCACCATTCGTTTTTATGAATGAATATTTATTCAGAGTTTTTTCAGGGGGTTATGTTTTGAAATGTCTTTTGGGGCTAGTTGTCTCAACTTGACGAAAACTGGTAGTCACATGTGACACCCAACACCGTGTGTGTGTGCTGCATTTTTTGTATACTTCTTGATCTGCTACATACAGTTTTGTTCGTTCTAGAGAAAATCATAAAAATGTCATGGCATCATGTGAGAAAGTCTGATCAACTAGTATCACATGCAGTGATACTGCGTGCTGCAAGAGAAGTGATTTTGAGACTAATTATTATGGTACTCTAACACGGTTTTTCTTTAATTCACTGTTGAAGAGACAAGTAAAACGGTGTTATCAATTCCATTGTCAAAAATTGGTTATAAAAACGGAATAGGTAAATCTTCACTGACAAATAGAAGAAAGAATTTAAAAAATACATTACAAGGATATTCAAAATCAGCGTTAAATTTGCCAGGTTACATTTGCCATACCAGGCTACAGTTATCATAATTGTTAATTCGAATATTTAGTTTTGGTATTCAAGTTGTCAGATGGAAGTTATTTATTTGGAGCAAATATGTTTTTTTCTACGAATGAGACACTTTTATTTCTTCTTGGATATATTATTCCACTTTCAATTAAAATATTCATTTGAATGTTTTCTATATTCCGCAATTACCTATGTGACGACCTGCCCCAGATACTGTGACAGCTATCCCCGGCCCGGGGTTGAAAGTCACACTTTTTTTTCCATAAGAATTGTTACACTTCCTCTATGGATGATGTTGGAGAAAAAAGAATATTTCTTTACAAAAGACTATGAAAATACTATCTACTGATGTGAAAATATCATTGATAATTTATGAAAAAGGACACTGAAAATGCAAAAGACAAAAAATGTGATTTTCTACCTCGGTCTCCCCTAATCTACTCAATATATTTCGAATGCCAAATTTTTTGAATTTAACAAATATGAGTGCATGTCTAAGATGACGTAGGAGTATAGGTAATCAATTTGTTTGACACTTGAAACAGGAAAAATTAATTCTTGGGGAGAGTATCAGCAATCCACCCGAAATGTTCTGAGTGTCAGAAATTCTAGAGTTTCTCAAGAAAGGTTATGCATATACGGGTTGAAATCAATGTTTATTCGCAAGTACAACAATTGGTCAGTTATAAAAGTGTCACTGGGCAATCATTACCAAAAATAATTGTTTTGTTATGAAATTGTATTGAATGTTCGACCAAGGACATATCACGAGGCTTAATCAATTTGTTTGACCAAAATTATCACAAAAAATATTTCTGAAGGCACTAGTAGCAATCCGTTTGAGATTTAAAAAATTCTTGAATATAAAATTCCTGAAGAGGAGTCCATTGACAATAAACAAAAATATATTCGCGGAGAGCATGTGATTCTCAAAGTAGTTATATTCAGTCATATACGTGACTGCTTTCGAGATAGGGAAAACATTTTTCTCACTATGACATTTTCTGATAGAGGTCCGCTGCCACTGAGTAAAAAATACCATTGAGGAGAGCATGAGTAAACATTAACTAAATTCATAAAAATATCAAAACTTTTTCTCGTACTATCTAATTTCCATGTAGAGGTCCGCTGCCACTGAACAGAAAATTCTTTTGGGAAGAGAATCTGAAAATATACTTGAAACTGCTTTCAGATGCCTTTGGGTGGCCTTAGGAGACTTGGAAAAAAATATTGTATTATAAAATTTCCAGATAGAGAACATTCATAAAACTGCTTTCAGATTCCTTTAGATGGCCGTAGGATAATTTAAAAAAATTCCTCAGTAAAAGCGAAAAAGTTTGCGAAACGAGCGTAGCGAGTTGGGCAATTTCACGAACAAAATAAAACTTACTTTCAACACAAATATCATACAAAGTTTTTTGTACAACTGTCCTGTTTTCATAATAAAATAAATAAATTTAATATTTCTATAAAAACACATTTTGACATATCTGGTAAGTTAACTTTTTAAGGTTTACTGGTATAGTATTTTCCCACCATATCTAAGTTAAGCAGCTAATGTTTTATAGGGATAATATATCTTCCCAAGATATAAGTATACATAAGAATGCATGTGCTGCCATCTATTCACCAAAATAGGAAGCGTCGTTCCAGCGCAAAACTATTAGGTGGGGAATTACTATCCCAATGGTTCATCAAAAAGCATACATTATTTTGAAAGTTTTTTTGTCCATGTTTTTTTTGTCCCGTGTTGTACCTTTTTTATGAATGATAGAAGGAAATATAACCAAAAAAATCTAAGTGAGTTACATAAGTATTTAATACTCTCAAATTATAGTGTATTTGTTTTGAATAGTATTGATACTTATCCACGGTGTACATGAAATAATAGAAAAATGACTCGACGTTTGAATTTGAACATTTTATACTCAGTTTTTTTCTGATTAACTATTACTGAGAAAGGAAATATTTGATTTGTAAACTGAAGATATCACAGTTTACATATACGTGACTGAATCAATTTGTTGGTTAATAAGGCCAGGTTAAGGAAAAACTCAATTTATTGCGTAAACTATAAGCATACCTAAACTTAGGCTTATAGGAATAGGTAACTAAATATATATTCTATAATACAGGAACTTCAAAATAAACGTTCACACTCAGTTGGCTTTATTACCAGCATGGGCAGGTTATGAGGCCAAGAGTAAATAATGAAGGCAGGTAATACGGCCCAACAGTCGAAATAGTTCGTGGTATGCATTCTAGACAGGTAAAGTCTTCTGTGTCATCTTTTGAGAGACCAACACATTCCTCATGCACCTAAATACCACATGATACACAGGATCTCAAATCAGCCACATAATCATTGTCGCAAACTGAACACATCCAGACTTCTGTATCCGCAGTTTTACTAGTGGTCGGCAAATCAGCTGACGTCCTATTCTTCTATGACGAAGTGTGAATTTTCTTAGAGCTGTCGTCCTTGAATACATCTATATTTTTATTTCTTGAGCTCAATAATTCAATGCCTATTAACGTACGGTAGTTTAAGTAGGCTGCATGTTCCGGATATGCTGAATTTCCGAAAAAGAATTGTTATTTTTCTTGTGGGCTTCTTTATCAATTAACCGTGCTAGTGGGATTTCATCCTCCGGTATTCCACTGATATTCCATATTTAAATCTTTCCTGACATCATGGATATAGGGATCATGGTTATCAATATTTTCATGCTGCTAACGTTGTGTAGGAAGATTGAGCGTAAAAGCGTGTTCCGGAATAAAATTTGTATTAAAGGGGTATATGCCTGTCGATCTAAGTCCACTACATTATTGCTGATAGTCAAATTCTTTCCCCAAACTGGAGTGAAGGCATCAGAAAACCTCTCCTTGTTTAGTTTTCTATCAGGATGTTGATCCCAATAATCCAGGAATTCTTGATCCCAGGTGGATTCAAACGAATGAAATACGGACTTATCCATAGGCTGTGTAGTTCGTGGGTAGTGTTGCTAGGTGAACACAAAAATTCAATTTGTAGAGATTCTGCTTTATCAGCGATAGTAATATCTAAATGGCTAGATGCGCCATCGAAAATAAGGCAGTCCTTTTTGTGCGAATTAAATTATTATTCCACCAAGTCATTTTCTTTTTTTAGGTTTCTTAGGTGGTTTCTCAATGTCCGACGAGGGATACCATTTCGCTGTGACACAGAGTCTCGGGAATGGCCTAGCCTTAACAGTTGTAAGACTTCTTGAATCATGTCTTCTAACCACTTAGCCCTAATTCTTTAATTTTTCTTACCCGTACCTGAAAATTAAAAAAAATATATATTTTCAGGATAGATCTCAGTACCAGATACAAGTGAATACTTATGCCGGGGAATAAGACCAGGCCTTAATACTTGTCTAGGCAGGTAATGAGGCCCAAGCTTTATTACACGTCCAACACGTTTTCACTTTTTTAGGTTATCAGAGAATATCAATCAACAAATAATAGTATATATCAATTGTTAATATCAAGATGAACGCAACATGAACGCAACATGTACGCAAATACACAGCGTGACTCACGGTCGATGGAAGGTTAGACGTTTCTGGAAAACACAAAGCATGATTTTTCTAAAAATTTCACCTATCACATTTCCTTACCTGTTCTATTGATCTAACATATTTTCAGCATTGCGGCGTTGCCACTTCCATCAAAAAGTCCTAGCAACTTTATTTATTTTAATGGAACACCTCGTATATTAATACATTTTTGAAATTGCTTTGGTATTTCTTTACTTTTTTGTTGATAATGTCCTATACCTATCTCTATCTGTTTTCGAGAAAAAAAAATAAATTGTGCTAAATATGGTCCAAAACATAGCCTTAATTTAAATTAAGTACATCAGTACTCTCAATTCATGAAAAGTTGATATTTTGATGATATTTTGGTGAAACTTGAAATATTAAAATAACACCAAAAAATTGACTCTATATCTTACAGGGCGTGCTAAAATTACTATTATTTCCATTGTGCATAAAAGTAATCAAAAGTTTATTTTTTCAAATGAAACCCCCGTATATTACTCGGTAAATTGAAAGATGGTGAAAAATGATTCAAAAAGATATATCATGTCTAATCATAACTAAATCAAGTTTTCTCAATAAAGTCGCTACTTCTAGAAACATATTTTTTTTTTTTAGAATTTGGATTTAGGTAGGCAGTAGAACTATCAAGCTCATAGCAGTTCGGTTACTTTTATAAGTAAATTTACAAAGACTTGTCGACAGTTTTTCGAATAATCTTTCAAAATAAATGCAAATATCAATTATTCAAACGAAGTTCTTCTGAAATTATTTTATTATTTTATTTTTTTATTTTATTATTATTACAAGATAATTTCTTGGCTCCATGTTAAAAGCGCCTTCAACATTACCAAAACCTGTTACTTCAAATGAGGACAATACTGTTAACGTTTTGGCATATTTTTATGCATATCCAGAAGCTTCCTTTTGCAGTGCAGAACAAGATTTAGGTGTATCACATGCTTCAGTAAACCGAATTTTGAATAATCACGGAATGCATCCGTAAAAATAGGCATCAATAGCTTATAAGAAGAGAATCGCCGAATTAGTGCAAAAATGCAATTTACTCAATGAAGCTTCAAATATAACTTCTGCAAATCAAGATGTTGTCTTAGAAAACGTCCATGTTGGAAAAGGCGATGAATGCGTACAAAATACTAGGATTGTTTGTAACACAGAAGTGAATTTACATGGTCCAAATGATAGTTCCATTGATACAGGAAATGATGAAATAAACATGATTTGTCACAATCGTACAATTAATTATAATTTCAAATAATTTTTAAGCGTATTTCCAATGTTCAGGTGTTTTTTTATTATCATTATTTATCAAGGGTGGAAAATATTGATTCTCGTTAGGGAAATGAAGT
Organism: Leptinotarsa undecemlineata; assembly: GCA_015342065.1. Classification (NCBI taxonomy): domain Eukaryota; kingdom Metazoa; phylum Arthropoda; class Insecta; order Coleoptera; family Chrysomelidae; genus Leptinotarsa; species Leptinotarsa undecemlineata. The sequence continues at coordinate 7,152 of WOGP01007877.1, forward strand.
AAATAATATATGGACAACGATTCAAAACAAAATCTTGTAATTTGGTGGTAGTGAGTTTTACAAAATGTTTTACAAACTAAAATATTTTCAACTTCCGGTCTCTTTCCGTTATACCTTATTTCAAAAAGAACACCCTGTCTTTCATAACATTTTTTAATTTCTCAGCTCATTTAAGGTCCGCTTTGTATAACAATGCCTATACCCAAATTTTTTAGTTTTCCAGATATCAATTTTTTCCTGAAAAATTTTACTGTTACAGCACCACTCCGAAAAAATCATAACTCATAGACAGTAATAGTTGAAAATGTGAAATTTCACAGAATCACACAAGTATCAAGTCATGAACAGGACCATCGAATTTTTTAAAATAATTTATAGGGTGGTCGAAATTTCCACCTAAAACATAACATCGATAAAACTGATGAAACACGATTTTTTCAAATGAATACTACGAAAAAGAAATCAAATTCTCAAAGAATATTCTGTACCTAAAATACTCCCCTGGCAAGATATATCCGATTTTGAGAAATAAATGAAATGCAAATCATTCAAAGCAATATTGAACCAAGAAAGCTTCGAAAACGAATGAAGGTACATCAAATATGTCAAAATTTGATGCGATATAATTGACGTGTATTTTGAAGTTTTCTATTTGTGTGCAAAACGTCTCGTTTGGGGTATTCTATTGAAGATTTCCTGAATTTAATAATCATGTGTTTTTGCAGAAAGATTTCCAAATGTCACAGACCCAATAAAAAAATTCTAAGAAACTGTCTTTTTTCGGGTCTTTTTTATTGTCATCAACAAAAAAAAAACTCGTAAACATTGAGGACATCGAAATTGAAATTTCGGCCTCCTTCACAGCCTATCCTGAAAATTCGTTGAAAGACGCTGAAAAGTCACTTAGAATTTCATGTTCGTCAATAAACCGGATTTGGGTCAAACATACATATCCCTTTAAATATCACCAGGTTCAAAATCTGAAACCTCACGACTTACTTGCACGGGTGGAATTCTGTGAATGGTTTCTTATCAAGATACAGGAGGACCTTGAGTTCATGAAGAACATGATATAGACAGATGAAGCCAAATTTGCCAAGAATGGTAAGTATAACCACCATAATAGTCATTTTTGGGCAGCAGAAAATCCAAAGCTCCTTCGCCAGCGCAACTTCCAGGATTCATGGACTTTTAATGTTTTTTGCGCTATAAAGGAAGACCGAATTTTATGTTTCATGAAGAGAATTTGAATAGCGATAGATATTCACATATAATTAGGAATGTGGTTGGTGAATCCGTAAGGCATGTTTCTGAACAATACCGTTTCAAGTTAAGGTATCAGATGAATGGAGTCCCTGCACATAGTACTGATACCGCTGCTGGGTTGTTGACTGGGATTTTCGAAGATCAGTGGTTTTGCTACAATGGTCCATTTAAATTTCCGCCTTGCTCTCCAGACCTGACGCCACTGGACTTCTTCAACTGGGGATATATCAAAGAAAATGTTCATGCGGATCTAGTAAGTGATAAAGAAAACATGAAACGAAGGGTTCTGAGAACTTTCAATAATTTTCATACAGAAAACTACAAATAGTGTTGTGCAAAAATGAATATATTCTTGTTAATAACAGAACGGCAATGTCTTTCAACATCTGTTGGAATGAACCACAATATTATTTGAATTTAAAGAAATTAAGTTAGATTCTAAATTTAAAGTAAAATCTAACTTTAATATAAACAAAAAAATATTACTGTATTCGATATCAATAAACGAAGATATAATTCATCTCTCTAATAGAATTTTATTTCAATCTATCCGTTTTCATGTTGAGTTGCGTTTTAACAACGACAGAGTTAATATCAGTTCATTTGGTTTGAAAGATTTCCTGGTTTGGTATTGCTTCGAATGATTTACATTTCAAATATTTCCCAAAATCGGATATATCTTGCCAGGGGAGTATTTTAGGTACAGAACATTCTTTAAGAATTTGATTACTTTTTCGTAGTATCCATTTGAAAAAATCGTGTTTCATCAGTTTTCTCGATGTTATGTTTTAGGTGGAAATTTCGACCACCCTATAAATTATTTTAAAAAATTCGATAGACCTGTTCATGACTTGATACTTGTGGTGTGAATCTGTGAAATTTCACATTTTCAACTGTTACTGTCTATGAGTTATGATTTTTTCGGAGTGGTGCTGTAACAGTAAAATTTTTCAGGAAAAAATTGATATCAGGAAAACTAACAAATTTGGGTATAGGCATTGTTATACAAAGCGGACCTTAAATGTGCTGAGAAATTCAAAAATGTTATGAAATACAGGGTGTTCTTTTTGAAATAAGGAAGTTGCCCTCAACTTCCGGTATAACGGAAAGAGAACGGAAGTTGAAAATATATAATTAGAGAAGGCCATTTTGTGAAACCCACCACTACAAAATTTTAAGTTTTTATTTTGAATGGCTCTCTATATATACCTAACTAACGCTCGTCGTGAAAGACCCTGTATTAGACAATGGCAGTCCGAAGTGATGAAATACACCACGAAATATTGCCATAACCACCTTCAAATCAAGTCACATTACTTCATTACAAATGGTATTCGTTGAATATATCTATAACTTTTTCAATTCAGGTATACTCTCACAGAACAGAGAATTTCCCCAGTTTTCATTCGATTTTCATCGAACCAACAGAGTTTTTCTTATTGGAAAAGTCGTCTGATATCGAATTATTAGTCCTCAGTCGTTCAGTCCCTTTGTGCATTTGATTTCTTGCCATTCCATCTGTTTTCTTTATGTATGAGAATGACTGAATTTATATTTTCACTTGAAAGATCATTTTTATTTCTTTTCACGATGCCGAATCGAAAATATTTTTCTTGGCTTTCCGCTGTCGAATGTTATTATTGAATTCGTTATTTGCTTCGTCGTTCCGTTGAAAATGTTTTGTCTGTGTTGAATGAGATCAAACATTATTTGAACGACTCTTGATTTTCTTTACGTTACTATTTGAATGCAAAGGGAGAATACCTTTCCCCTAATTTTTTATTTGCAATAATAAAATGAGAATTCACATCCCCTATTTTTCTGTTTGATCCATTGTTATAAATAATATTATATCATGCATGGAAGTGGAGAAAATTTTTACATTCATTTCATTTTTGTTCGTCTCAATAGAGTTTATTATTCTATTGGAATTCTGAACCAAATTTTCAATGTAGCTTTCCGCCACTGAATTGGATTTCTAGCCGCCATGACGTTTCAATGCAGTATATATCAAAACCGGCATCAACTAATGCAGATGTTTTTCGAAAACAATGCCCTGTATATGAATTCGGATCAGGCAGATTGAAATATGTTGCTGTTTGCTTCCTCAAAGCACCAAGTTTTTCAATATTGATGTTTTGAGATGTGCAATTTCAACAACAACAAAAGGAAATGGGGTGGGGCAAAATTTCTCACATAGATTTCTTGTGAGAGACGCGAAATTGACAGCTACGGATTCTCCTGCACACTCTCACCAACAGCGGAGATGTTGTCGGCATATCTTGCATTTCGTCGACGTAAGGTTGTTGGTCGATTATTTACAAAACAGATTTGCCAAACTGTATTTTTGAAAAAATTATCGGTACTTCCCTTCGTTCAATGTAGAAACCGCTTGATTTGAAACATAATGCTCTAAGAAAATTTAGAGTCATTAAACAACTTGAAAGAGTTATACAAGAAGTGATAAAGAAAATGTAAAGCTCTGCAAATTGTTTCCAGTAAGAAATAAAATTTTATTAAGCCATTCGGAGTCCATTAAAAGTGTTTACAATTGGAGTAACTGCAGATTAACCAAGAGATCCCAGGAGTAACAAAGACGACGAGATTGCGTGGTAGAGAGACTTGATAAACGGAAGAAATGTTCAAACTGGTGCCCAAGTCGATACTCTTCTTCGCTGTTTTATGTTTCTTCGGAAAGGGTAAGTTTCCCTCAGTGTCCAATATGATGTTTTGTTTTATCAGTGCTGATTGCTGATTGAATAATTTACGCAGAATTACTCTGATATTGATCTGCATTTGAAGACTATTTCAGATATTCATCGAAGTATAATGATAGTAATGACAGTGAGTTTATACAGCAAGACTCACGGCCGATGGTAGGGTAGACGTTTCTGGAAAACGCAAAGCATAATTTTTCTGAAAATTCCACCTCTCACATTTCCTTACCTGTTCTATCGATCGAAAATATTTTCAGGATTGCGGCGTTGCCACTTCTATAAAAAGTCCTAGCAATTATATTTTTTTAAATGGAACATCCCGTATATTAACACATTTTTGAAATCACTCTAGTATTTTAATATGTTTTTGTC
>WOGP01007878.1:0-11505 GCA_015342065.1 Leptinotarsa undecemlineata
AAATTCTTGATATTTCACATATACATTGCAAAACTAAGTCGACCAAGAAATGAACCTTGTAGCACTCCTGAAATGAGTTTGATATGGAACGAATATTATCAATGTTTTGCAGTTGTTTTTTTTTTTTTAGGTAAATTGTGAATAACTCTATTGCACTTCGAATAAACTAATATATGGAATAACCAATAGCAAGAAGTTCAAATACGTCAGGAATGTATATTTCAGATAATGATATTCCCTTCAATAAAGGGATAACCAAATTTGTGTTTTCTACGTAGAACTGACTTCTTTCAAAAATTTCAGCTTTTCTTCTCAAAATTTTATTTTATTCTCGGTACTTATCAACTGTACACACTTCAGCAACTTTTGATGACTTATAAAGCTCAGATCAGACGTTCCTTGGAGTATTGTTCTCATGTATGGAGCTCCGCTCCTGGAGACGATAACATCACTTGCAAATTTGGATAGTTTGGAGCGTCGAAGAAAGTTTGGAGATTTGTCTCTCTTTTATAGATATTTTCACGCGAGGTATTTCAGTGACTTGGCACAATTGAATCCACCAAGAGCGGTACATATCAGAAATACGACTATGGCTGCTCATGGTTTTGAGATTCAACTCAGTGTACATCGAACCTCACTGCTAAGAACTCTTCCATTTGAAGAACTGCGTGTATTTGGAATAAACTTCCCTAGAACGTCTTTCCAAATGGATTTGATCTCCAGCGATTCAATGTGAATCACCATTTTCGCACAGGCACCGCTCTTAGAGAGCCTTAAGGATTTTTGTGTAGTGCTTGTGTTGCCCTTAAAAAGGTGCTTTATATAATAAGTCGCCTAAACTTGGGATAGAGGATGAAAATTAATACAATTTCTTTTTCATCTGTGACTGTCGTGATACGTAGTTATTTTTTTTTATAACATCGTCTACTTTACTTGAAAAATTCAAAACACCAGAAAATCTGAAAACTTTCTTAGGATTTCAATTTTTCTCTTGGTCTTTCAAATAATCTCTTTTACATCGACAATAATCTTTCGTAATGACCATTTTTTCCTTTCAATGGTTTCATGTCCACTATATTTCGTCTCAGTTCATATTTATTTTTGTCAATAGGAAATTTGATGATTTAGGAAGTCCATACTTTTTCCTCTTTATAGATTACGAAAACAATCTTATTACATTTGGGATGATTAATTAGTTTTTTCATAATTTCTATTTCGATTGTAGTAGTTATTGGTTTTCTGTGGTTGTTTCTGATTTTTGTAGGTATTACTTGAATATTTTGTTGTTAGAATTTGATTTTCTTGATCAGAATTGTACATCTCGAATTTATTACGGTCTAAATCCAAGTTCATTGGGTGTATTTCTCTCGCGTCTTATATCTTTTTATATATTCTGATTAATCCAAAACTTTCGCATGCATTTGCTGACCATAAAGGTATATGGCGGTGTTCCACAACTTCAAAAAATAATTTGTATTCTTGTATATAACCCGTGTATAAAAACTTTCTGACCAATAGAATGTATGATTCGTCCACTAAAACCTTTCAAATTTGTGTAGAAACTGAGTACTTTATCTTATAATGTTATAAAGAGTAGTGCTGCAGAGGCATTAAGAAAAGGATCTTATTTCAAAACATCGATGTTTGCCATTGGGGAAGAAAGTGTTTCATGTAAGAGGAATTTTATATCTTTCATATTCATCATTGTGTAGCAATCCTGTGAATGATATTAAATTTCATTTTCAACACAAATTACGAATAGACTTACCCGATACTTGTTGAAAATTAATCACACTCCATGAAAATAATTACACAATTTTCACGAACATTTTTATTCCTAAACGCAAAGAAGGTACGGCGTTAGCAAAACGCATCTATATCTATCTATACTAATTTTATAAATGTGAAAATCTGTGAGGATGGATAAATGTATGTATGTATGTATATTTGTAACTCTTTCACGCCTAAACCACTGACCGAATTCAGATAAAAATATTTGCATAAATACAGCTTATACATCGGAATAACATTTACATGAATTTACATGAATGCAATTCACAAAGGTTTTGTCTAATTTTGATTTTAATATATAACAATAAGTATTAAGTTAGTCGGAAAATGGTAAAGCTATCTGAAGGTGCGCTGCCTATACCGCTGGAGTTACATGCAGATAATGAACCGTGAGATTGTTTATCATAAATAGTTTTGAACAAAAATCCGCGATATAGCATATATCTACCTCGACGCATATATCTATATCTTCCAACTTCAAAACCGACAAAATTCAATACAATCTTTGAACCCCTGGTTTTCTCCGTGGGGTGGAACTTCCTGAATCCCTATCTTAATGGTTATTTACGCTATACAAAGATCCTACCTGCATATTTCAAGATTCTAGGTTCAGTAGCTTCGGCTCTACGTAAATATAAGAGTGTCATTCAATTAAGATATTCATACAATATTTTCTCCACTGTTTTCCCAGCGTTACCATTGGGAAACAAATCCATTCTGTTATTCCAGGTCATGACTTATCAATATACTAACTCACATTTGAATCCGTTGAGCTGTTTAGGCGTGGAAAAGTAAAAAACGTAAATACGTACATTACATTTATCCATCCTCACAAACTTTACGAATTTATAATATTAGTAGGTGTGGAATTGGTAGGCTTACCAACGAATTTTGTTCAAATCGTTTCAATTTTTTTGCTGATGCTATTCATTGAATATTATATAAGTCGGTACCTATCGATTGCGTGAGACTCTTTTATTAACGTACAGCCGAAGCTACTGACCTCAATCTTGAAATATGCAGGTAGGTCCTTTGTAAGGCGTAAAAAAGCATCAAGAAAGGGAATAATCAATTTTCATCTTTAAGGGGGAAAATAGGGGTTTAAAGATTGTATTGAATTTCATCAGTTTTGAAGTTGGAAACCTGGAGTTTTGGGTTAATAGAAGAATATTATGACTAATTGTTTGAAATGATCTGTCACGAAACTCAATGTGATAAACCAAATTCTACTCGGATGAAGTTCCAAGCAAAAACTAATCTTTAAATAAAAATGTTTGTGAAAATGGTCTAATTATAATAAATATAATAATAATAATTATTATCACGGATAATACAAAAATAATGTTCAAAGTACAAACTGAATAGAAAAAAGGTTTTTTATTATTTTATTTTCATATAAAAGTATTTGTTTCAATGTTCATATGAAAGTAGTTGTTTCGATACGGCTTCTCTTGCAGTTTATATCTGAAAGAAATTTCTATACATGATCTACATACACATCTTTGTGTTCGTTCGGAAGTTTTCCACATTTTTTGTATGAAGATGTAGAAGTAGTGAGTCCGAACCTTTCTTTGTTCGTGGTAATTTGATCCTAAGTTCATTTTTCAAATTTCGTTTTGCTATTAATGTTCAAAGTTCCGAATCCTCCGTATTTTTTTCCGTGAGATGTTTAATTTTCTGACCAAATTTCACAAAGTAGCAACAAATATTTCAAGATCTTCTTTGCTATTAATTGATTTCATATGAAATAGAAACAAGTTTTCTTCAGATGCAGTTTTTCAAGTTGAAGTATGCAAATAGTAGTTTCAATTAAATTGCTTTACACTTTACTAATCTGACTTTGGTTTCCATTTCGAATGAATTCAATTTCACATTGCTTTTGACATATTTTAATTGAGATAGTGCTCGTATATAGAAACATTTCGAGACTTTTCACAGGGTAGAATGTTGACAGGTTTTATTGTTAGATACCTTTGGAGGATTTTTATTGAGTTGTGTTGTATCACCATCGTGACGAATATACCTACATGATGAATATTTTGTTATGGTGGAATATGTGGAGTTGTTTTTCCGAATGTTTATCCGTTGTGTCTTTTTCCAAGGTCGTTTCGCAATCATCTCAGAAGGCATTATCGCTCGTGAACACCCGAAAAAGCAACTTCACACGCACAGAAAGAATATAATTTTTATTTTCATAGTAAAGGTTTTCAAATATAATTTGAATGTTATTTGGTATCTCCCCACAAGTCATTTTTTGAATTTGTGAATTTTCACTTCTCAGGAATCAAAAAACTATTCAAAATTGATGTTTAAGAAAAATTCCGATAGGTTTATATAACTTGTCAGTAACACTTCCTATTATTAATTTTGCCTATATACTTTGAAAAACAAAAAAAATATGAATTTAAATAAAAATAAATTCCTTTTGAATGAAGTGGCAACTAGATAGAACTATTTGAATTTTATTCAAACGCAGTGACATTTCTGGAGAAACTGAAAACCCATAAATGCCAGGAATAGAAAACCCAAAAATACCAAGAATTAAAGTTTTGTAGTTTGTGACATAGGTACACAAATAATTGAAAATTTTAATTTCCGTTCTTCATTCTGAGAGCGCCCAAAGTGTGCCTGTCTATCCAACAAAGCAAAAGCTTATTAAATCCCGCCATTTAAATATATGTATATATTATGTAAGGCACTGCTAGTAAGTGAATTTTTCAGATGAGTTTTTTTGTAAAACGTTGAGTATGATACCGGGTACGGTGGGGCACAGTGAGAGTGGTATTTTTCTCTGAACATCAGCTGTGGAGTGTGAGAAGTGTGGAATTTGGAGTGTAAGAATTATAGACTTGATGAAATTTTAACCAACGACTTAAAACATTGACCAGAATCGTTCGGTCTGGCAAGCAGTTTAGATCCAACTCTTTGGTTGGAAGTTCTCACTTTCTTTTTTTTCTTAAATCGCATTTGTTGTGGGTATCAATATACCTGATAAGATTTTCTGCTCTGCAATTTTCCCTTCACTGTTTTTAGAAGCGACAGCTTGATCGTGACTTTTGTTGAACCATGATTTGTCGTTATTCATTGAGTATAATATATCAATACATACTTGATAGAATAACCTCAGTTGCTCCAGAAGCATATGTGATATGTTAGACGGAGTATAGAAATACATTCCCATCGAACCACTTCATATCGACGATCCCTCAGTTATAACATATATATTTTGTATAATAATATTTCACAAAAATATAAAGTTAGTATAATTTCCTCATTTAAATGTTGTTACAAAAAATATCTCATCGCTGCTCAATCAGAAAGTCATTCATCTCATAGATTGCATACTTCCGAAAAATGTTCAATATGAACATTTAACATGTTTTCTCTCCCTCTTCCCTCTTTCCTTCTTTTTTATTCTTCTTCTTTTTTGTTTTTTCTCTAGTTTAGTTTTCTTTTCTTCAAGGCTAGAACTAAGATCGACAGTACCCTTCCGGCACATATTGTTTCTAGCCTCATTTGAAGTTTTTTTTATTAGTTCTATAGATTGAATAATTATAGTATTTATATGTAACACGTAAGCACAAATAAATATTATATTATTATTATTGTTAAGATTAATTTATAAAAATCTCACAAAGAATGGTAAATATATTTGGTTTTACGTTCACAATGGTCGAGGACATAAAAATAATTAGAAATTTCCGTTTTCCACTTCAAAAACTATTGTTATTCCACTAAAAGAAAATAACATGGAAATTACTTTCACTTACCCCGATAGCTCTGAGAAAGCCTACAGTGTAACCACCTAGCCAATGAAGCAAGAGTACGTTAAATCCTGTCATTTGAAGAATATTTATGGAATACACCGCTAGGGCTTTTATTAGCGAGTAAGTTTTCCATATGCGTTTCCAAAAGCTTTCCACGTCTGTATCATCAGATAAAATACGCTTCGAAAATCGAGGAAGTTTCGTATTTCGAAGTCTTTAAAGAAATAAAATTATCATAGAAACCCTATAATGTGTTAAAGAAGCGTAGCAGTCTTCACATTGATGACATAAGAATACAGAAACACATGTGGGACCTGTCTTGTACATCACATTATATCATTTCATTCGATTCTATGCGGAAATCTGCAGGGATGAATAATTTGCCTGAACCCTTTGTTACTGGTGGGGCATACCTCCGAAATGAAACGCCTATCCCGGCGAGAGGACTCCGCCTACACTTCTATTCATTTGGCATCCAGACGCTTCTTTTGGCGTCCTAAGCGCAAGCGCGGGAATAGCGAAAAATTCCAAGAAAATAGTTTTCATCTGTCTAAGAACAAGTTACCCAATGTACATACGAACGATCGTCGACACTGTTACAAAGTAGGCGGTCAGAAACGTCAGCAGGACGAATTTCTGCTGACGCTATTCCGCGGGAATAAGGATCGGAGATTTGAGTGATTGAGAAATATCGGCGATAAAGATTGAGTCGTGCAAATCTGGTTGGCTAGTGGGCCGGCCGTGCTCATTAAGAAAAAGCGTGCACTTGATCGTTTTTTAAAGAGTCGAAACGTCTTTACTCCTTGAGCGCATGCAAGGGGTGGCGCGTTCCGAATTCCCTGAGCGGCTGAGAGCGCGCTCACGATAGCAGCAGATTGCAGTGTTCCATTTCGTTTAGTCGGACGTTCGGTTGCGTTGTTGGTGTATCGCATGCTCTTCTGCAGGACCGGTCACGTTGCCGGAGTTTATTGTATGACGATGGACTTCCAGAGTGCTATGGAGACTTTTGCTGAAGCTTGGGTCGCCGCCAATACCAAAGGAGCTCCACTCACCGATGTTTCCACACAGGTAGGCCTCTGATTTTTAATTTCGTTTCGTTGTGACAGTTCGTTGATTCATTGTTTATGCTTCCTGTAAATCGATAACGATGATTTTTTATTACTTTGGACTTCTCCATTTCCGAAAAACACAAACGTGTCGTGTTGAAATGTTATTTGTCGTAGGCCTCAGAAATCTTAGTTTGAATCATTTTACTATCCATCTCCGATTGATACCACAGACTAGTGCTGATGAAAAAATAACATTACGAACATAACATAAGGTATTTCAAAAGATCCAAAATTGTAAAGAGCGTTTTTTCAATACTAATATTTGAATCATCATAGCAACTTTTTCAACATTTCAGTCTAATGCACCAACATTGACAGGGGTTCCATTCTAAAGACAACGTAAAAATGTATCGACACCTTAATAAAATTGACAAAATTCATTATTTATAAAAGACCCAGTCGCAATTTTGAATATTAGTTCCGTACATGTCCATAAATAAATAAAAGTAATTATAATATCATTTTGTTTTTTATATCTCCAATGGATTTAATCGAATTATTCACATAGAATAACCGAAATGAATTGGTTTATAATTTTAGTAATGTGATATTGAAGATTCTTGCTGGATTTTCCAGTGAACGAGAAGTGTTGTTGTGTCATAGGTCATAGTGTTTATGTAAAACAATATTAGGTACATATATCATACATTCAAAATATTATTAGGTATATTGAATTATACGAAACTAGTCAGCATAAAGAAATAAAAAAATTAATATTGAAAGAAGCAGTTAACATCAATAACATTCATAGATTTCTCACATTCCAATTATTTGTAGGTAGGTGCCTAATATTATATCTTAATGTTTTCACTCAAATGAAATGAAATATGTGAAAATGTCGTATCCAAATTTTTATGAAGATTTTAAATGAGAAAAATCGGAGAATATCCCGAAACCTTGGTCCGATCTTCTCCAGTTCATCAAACAACAAAATACTTCTACTCGTACTTGTACTTGTTCATTCCTTAAAATGTTTCCATGATATTGGTTCAATTTTTCTAAATAATGACGATAATAAATTTTTATGAAGTATTGAAATACCGGAATCATAAAATAATCCACCACAACAAAAATCCACTGACAACTAATGTCAGCTGCCTCTCAAAAACTCAGATATACTATTTCTTTTCATGAAGTTGAACACATCCCAGCAACTTTTAATCACCCGAAGACGATTGTGGATACTAACAATCGAAACGTCGTGAAGTAACTTGTATTGAAATTTTTCAATTTTTATTTCTTGTTGATTGTTAAATTTTCAATTGTTGCTTGTGTTTCATTTCATTGTAATTTCATTTCAGGTTTTTTTGCCTAATATAATTGATATTTTCAGTTATTCATTTTAATTCTATTGATCCTTTCAGGGATTTCAGATCATTTTATATCATATTAGACAATGGAAGTCCAAACTAATGAAATTCAACTTTTAATCTGTTTATACTAATATAGTGAAGCTGAAGTTTTTATTTGTTTGTGTTTTTTTGTTTGAACTACCAGTCGAATTTGATAAACTCTTCGTATATGATAGCCACAAACACGAGGAAGTCAATCAGTATCACGCTATAATTATTGATTACACCCAAATATATCCTAAGTAAGTCTTAAGAAGAAACGATATCGATCAGCTTTTTTCACAATTGTTGATCATACCTAAGTACATGTATCACAAAGATATAGCCTGGAATATCAGAGGAAGTTTCGGGAGTCATCTACGTCTCTTCTTTCTATTTCCGAGAAAAGTAGCGTATAATGAAAGTACTGGTCAAACTCAATACATCTCGGCCCACACTTTTCAAGAACCTTTTGTTGAATTTCATTATCAATGAAATTTTTGTCTCTAGTCACATTTTTGTATTTATTCTTTCAGAAACTAGCGATAGCATTTTGTAAGTAAAATAAGACTTTCAGGATTTACTATTGCCATAGCTCCACCTATAGTTTATTGCTTTATATTTGTCTACAAATTATGCAAAACTATTAGATTAAGTCCTATCACATAAAATAAACTAGATGATTGGGGAATGTTCTCAGTTTACTTCACTCAAACCTCCGAGATTTAAACATTTGATGCTTATTCACACGTCAAATTGAACATTCACAAAACACACCTTTTAATTTATCGGTACGGATGAACCTGAATATCAAATCGATGCGATGATACTAACAATTTTTCATTTCAAAGCAGAACAGCAGAGAGCAGTTTTTTTAATTCTTATGAATTTCACTCCCCCAATTCAACATTCGATCCGTTCCGCTGCAAATCCTAGTTAATCCAGGATTTCACTAATCTGGGATTACCGCTACAGGATATGGGTGCAAACTCAGGAATCGATTGATTTGACCAACATTTGTATATAACACTTCAATAATATCACGTATTTTCACGTGTTGGAGAAAATATTTGATGAAATGTTCATGATCAGTTTCGATTCATTATTTATATTTTATAAATAGCAGATGATGTGAAAAATAATTTGAACAATATTCAAAACGTTAAAATAATTCGTCTAATAAATACCTACTATAAAATAGAATAGATGTGTGGCAAAATATGTCACAAGCAACAACTTCCATGGCCAAAGTATCAAAACAAACACCACACTCTTCATGGTAATTGTTTGATGTTCCATGATCACGTTCCAAAATAAATCGAACACAGTATATAACAATGTTTCTGAGATGATGAAAGTATGATGAAATATTTTTTTGTATGTCCCGGTGTTATCTTTGTTGCAATAGTTTTACCAAATAAAAATATCAAATTTCTAGATAATGGATTGAATTGGTTTTTTAATCAACCTACTCACGAACAAGAAACCTCTGAAGTAGAAACTTATGAAGCGACACAGAGATTAACGAGATCTTACCCTCTAGCGTGCGATTTCTGGCCAGGGTCAGCCGTTACGATGAATAGAACCATCCAGTTGGCTAATATCTGACCAAGAATATTAGCCAGTATTCTCCTGGAATTTCTGGATTTGAAACAACTTTGTGAAATAATTATATATCGGTAATCACTTATATTTTCATTTTTTTATAACTCAGCTGTTCATCATTCTTGAGGATGTGAGTGACAACAGTAAATTCTTGTTTATTTTCAAAAATATTGTTGTCTATTATTCCTTCTTTCAATAAAATTTATTGAGTTTCTGGCAGATTATTATAGACACGGGCTAACTAATCATAATTGTTAATTAACGTAATATCTTGGTAACTACATGAAAGAGATAATCTATGCGACGATATGAACTTGTTTCTTTATATCTCGTTGTAATTGGATATACTCGACTAACAAAGTTATGGAATATGTTTTGGTGGTTTCTTATAAATTGATGGCAGTGAGTAAAATTTCGTAACCTTTCTACCTGTACCAACTTTTTTTTAGTAAAAATGTGGTTGATCAGATCGTACTCTGAAAATCAATATTTAAAAGAACAACAAAAATAAATACAAGGATTCAATCTCAAGGGGGAGAATTTTTTATCTAACAGGTGTGACGAACAACAGATTTTTTATATATTTATATTCATAACAAACAGAAAATGTTCTATTTGTTATAAATCTGAATAGTGAAAACTTCCTACTCAACGTGGTGAAATAGTTTTAACTAAGAAATTATCAGAAATGATGGAGATTCCCATCATTTCTGATAATTTCCATCAGAACATATTTTTCATTATTGATGTGTGTAACTACGTTTTGTTTTAATATTTTGTAATTGTCAAAATTCAATCATCATTAGTTCATGAAATTTGAATAATTCATCTATACCAATACTCGATTTATGAGTTAGTGACATAATAAATATCTATAAACGAAATTATCGTTTGCACTATCTGTATTTCCTCAACATCGTTACCATCATCATTACCAACTATTCAGTGCCAACTTCCAATAACCTCGCTCGAATAGATATGTAAGTCTCAAAGGTAAATTCGAATTAGTCGTATTACAGTAATAAATAATAATTATAGTAGTATTAACTATGTGATCCTATATTAAAAAGCAACTGCAATTATAAAAAAATAAGTAACACGTTTAACTTCCATCTCATTACAACAACAAATTACTTCTCAGTAGTAAATATCATAAAAACGTCAATATGGTTATTTTTGTATTGGACGCAGGTTAACTATAATTATAATATTAATTAATCATCATAGTTCAGATGTGAATAAAGTACATGGTCTTATTTTCTTAAGTGATTATTCCAATAACACATTATAAGACATACTTGAAACGTATGCATAAATAACACGTAAGTACATGTGGCAAACATCAAAATGTCAAAGTCTTCTCAATATATTTATCTTAATGATAATTTAGATATATCCCAACCTGGTTGACTTTTTCTCATTATGTATAATAATCGATATACTTACTTTTGTTTAATTTTGGAGTTAATCATAGAAGTTCAATACAAAAGTTGGGAAAATTTATGCTCAACTGATTGAATATCTCAGAAAATAAAAAATACATTATAAGAGTAATACTGTGAACGAGCTGAAAGCAAAGTATATGAAAAATTTTTAGTGAAATTAATGTGAGAAAGTGAATTCTATCAAAATTATTATAGAGAGTAAAATATGTGTAAATGTTTGAACAGAAAGCAGTAACTTTATTTTAGTGATCGTCTACTATAATTTTGATAAGTCCTCGTGGTTTTATGAGGTTTACTTGAGTTTATATAGAAAGTTGATTCCAGAAAGACATCGATCTGCGAAAGAGTTATTGAAACATATATTTAGAATTTTATTAGGTTGAGCTATTTAAAATCTGTTTTTCTGTTAATCAGCTGTCGCACCCCTATGAACCCAACTCTCAAAAGTTACCAAGCC
>WOGP01007879.1:0-11505 GCA_015342065.1 Leptinotarsa undecemlineata
ATTAATGAATATATTGAAGAGCAACGGTCTCAGATATAACCCTTGTGGAACACCAGAAGCACTATATTCAATAGATTTGAAACCATTGAGCTAAACATATTGATTTCGATCCCGTAGATAGGACTGAAGGAATCATAATAACAAAAATAAACGATAGAAAGGTATGATGAAACATAGTATGATGAATGGGCAAGGTTCAGCTATTATAGCTATTTTTAAACCTAACCTCTAAAAGTATAAAATAGTGCAAGGTATTGTAAGTGAATAATAAATTATTATGAAATACCACAAAATGATACAATCGCGATATGGTAAAACAAAATCTGGGAAATCGAAACCTATTTGATAGCCTGAGGAAAGTTTTATAATGTTAAATTCATAAAAATCTTATTTTGTGTATCCTATATAAAAAAGTGATTGGAAAAATGCACAATCAGTTTTCTCATAATTAATTGAAACATAAATAAAAAATTGATTTTTTTTATTCAAATCAAATCGAACTAATTTTGGTTGATGTGAATGTTTTGAAAGAATGCATTATCTATTATTTCTATTTGGATGTCAGACTGTTTTTTATCTCTTCTTATACACTCGAATATTAGGATCAGATATTCTAAATTTCAAAATGAATATTCACTTTATTTTGAAGCTCAAAAGTCAATAATTATTATGAGGTATGTATGAAAAATTTGACAAAATCTAATTTATTTAGCTGTGAAAATAGAAAGGAAACTGAAAACAAAAAAATACGTAATTAATTTGCTTCAAAATTTTGCAACTGAAATTTAAACTAAGTTATCCTTAAATCAAATAATCAGCGATAATCGAGTTCTATAAAAATTGGCTTTGTATTAGATTTATAATAACCAATCACTTTGTTATCGATATGTTTTGTATATCCTTTTTTGTTGCTTATTTTAAAAAAATTTAGAAAATCCTCTGCAAAAATTGTAATTCAGGGAATCTCCAGATAAACCGAAAGTACCAAAAAATTGACATATTGATAAAAATTCAAACGATTTAGCGAATTCTATTTTGTAGTTGCTTGGCATGAAAAGTGCTAATCTGTTTCACAATTATTTATAATAGCATGCAAAAAACGTTTAAATTAGTATATTAAGTGTAACCAGTTCAACCAATAAAACTGAGGCATTCACAGAGTAGTTGCTTATTTTTTTATTTCAATTAGAAAAAATGGAAGAATTTTTGATAAAGTAATAACACATATTTATTTATACGAACTGTTGATATTTCTAGTCTAAAAAATATTTCAGAATCGTATAAAGTATATTTTTTTCACAGTTCTACAAATTTTAATACTTAAAAATTTATATTATATTTGAAATTGAAATACACTCGCACTTTCATTTGACACTACAAATGAAAAAATACAAAGAAATTCGGATAATTCTACCGTGCTTGCCTTTTATGTTTCGATAGTTTCAGACTATAAATTGTCAAATATCAAATTTTTACATATTATATTTTGGCAATTGAAATTTGATTTTGTTTTTGTAAGATTTGAAATTATGACTGCCATGTAGTAAACTAGACTTTTTGTCATTTACCGGTGTTACAAATGTTTTTTTTTTCAAGGAAAAGTATTTCCGAATACTTATTCATATTCACAATGATTTGTATTTCAGCTCAATTAAGTTTTTATTTTTGTTTGGACAGTAGGTCCATGTTGAATCGGAAATGATAAAGTGGAAGTACTTCTCTTGGGAAAAAAATTCTGACCATCATTCATCGACTACGCGAAAATTTGCATAATTGACCAATTACAAACCGAACCTGACGGACAAGAAGAGAGGAGTCGGTTTCGGCGTCTCTCGTTTTTCTATACAGAGGTCGAATCGTTTATTAACAATTTATTAAATTCACCACATCCTGTTTGAAAGCCATAATCTCCCCGTTGATTATTTTAAATGATACGTATTAGCGATAACAACATATGATCACGGTCGCCTAATACCCGCTCATTGCGTCAAATACAAAAATTTCAAAAACGACTCGATGCGGTGAGAAGAAGAATGTACGCGGTTTTATGTCAATTCACAAGTTGAATCGCCTCTCGGGGTGTTTTAGAACATTTGACGGGTTGCTACTAAAGATAATTATGAACGAAATGAAAGTTAGACAGGTAAGACCATCTCGGATATTCCTTAAGGATCTCTGCTAGGGCCAATGTTTGTGTACTACATAGTTAACGATCGACTTTAACATTATCAGATGATATATCTAAACATAATACTCGGGCCAACTATACTTCGTGAATTTTCAAATAGTAATTTCTTGATTCGTGATAATTTTTAAAAGTCATTCAAATTCATATTCCTTGATTCTTCAAATTCGATCTATTTGCTGCTTTATCAAAATTCAGTATGTTCATTTATACTCACTCGTTAATCTTTGTTATAACATTTACATAGTTTTATTTACTGCATTGGCTGTTTTTGAAAACTATTTCGAGGTTTTTATGGATTGAGGTAATTGCTTCATATTTGAAGAAAGATGGATCTTCCTTCACTATTTTCAATGTTCAATGAAAGTTTGATTTGTTCCAGTTACTAACGATGAATAGTTTTTAATGATGCTTTTTTGCTCAAACGTATACGTTTGAAAATATTTGTATACGTTTGTAAAGGTACGTTTAAAAATGTTTGGTAACGTTTGAAAATGACCCTATAGGACGAAGCTGCAATATGTTAGATTAGGTTAGGTCCAGATTCTTAACGAAACCGATTAGTTTGTATGGTGTGTGGTCTTTCAGGTCAGATGGTTAGAGTGCGGCTCTGCCGAGACAGATTCTGCGTATGCCGCTCAAGAATATGGTGCAAGGCGGTTTCATAACGTATCCCGTTCTTGAGGAGACGACTCAGTCGTTTCTTGGTTGCACCACCAGACCTTTTTTTTAGGCGCAGTTATTGGATCAGAAGTTTAGGAAGTGGAGAATGTCTCGCTCCTGAACTAATTTACAGGGAGGTCCGTTGGAGTCGTAAACTCGACATCCATCTCCTCTGTAGACTCGCTCTTGAACTAAATCCACAAGGAGGTCAATATTGGAGTCGTAAACTCGACATCCATCCCCTCTGTAGACTCGCTTCTGAAATAAATTCACAGGGAGGTCAGTTGGAGTCATAATCTCGACATCCATCTTCTCTGTACACTCGCTCCTGAACTAAATTTACAGGGAGGACAATTGGAGTCGTTAACTCGACATCCATTTCCTATGTAGACTCGCTCCTGAAATACATTTACAAGGAGTTCAATTGGAGTCGTAAACTCGACATCCATCTCCTCTGTAGAGTTGTAAACTCGACATCCATCTCCAATATAGACTCGCTCCTGAAATAAATTTACAGGGAGGTCAGTTGGAGTCGTAAACTCGACATTCATCTCCTCTATATACGTCAGAAAGCTGCAGTAACGTTACATACTAATACAAGTGGTAAAAAACATATGAAGTTTCATTTCTCATTTTTCAATTCTAATTTTAATTGAAAAGTATTTAACATCCCCATCTCTTAAAAAAAACATTGTTGTTGACAGGAATTACATATTATCTTGAAAACTTATTTCGAATCAAGTATTCAAATGTTTTATTTTATAGTTGGGTACTTTTCGATGGGGGTACTTTATGTAAATACCAATGAAAATCCATTGCTCTTATGTGATTCAAGATGATGAATTGAAATTCAGGAAACACTGATAGCGATTCATTTAGAAATAATTTGTAAAACTGCAAGTACTTTACCAGCATAGACATGTTCTAGATATTAAAATTGAATTACTATTTTACGAATCTGTTCTTTCATTTAATGTCATATTTCAATGAATATAATAACGTCTCTCATTACTTTCTAAATATGCAAATAATTAGTGATGCAGAAAAGTTGGTTAAATTTCCAATAAACTAAAAACTTCCAATGTTTCCGTATATGTTTCCCCAAATTTGTAGTGACAAAATAATAAAACAACTCCAAATAGTGCACACTTCAAGTTATGTACAGTCAAACTATATTATCATTTTTGTAATTTACTAGTATTATGAATATTGTAATATTTCAATCGTATTTTTCAGCTAGGAAACGAAAACGTTATCATGTATTACGTTAAATCATATAAGCTTATGCAGTTGCGAAAATTGCTGACTTACGGAGTCCTATGCAATTTTACGAAAATTACCAGATAATCTTGGCTTTTATTGCATGATAAATATGTAAATATTTAAGTTTCGACCTGGTATAGGTCTCATCAGTGGCAATAGATTGCGTCATGGATGAAATATCTTGTCTGTAGCGAGTACATGTAAATACAGAAGAATATACAAATTTCATTAAATATACGCTCATACGCCGTATATGGTTTTTCAAATGAATGTCACCTGTTGTTTTCTAATTATAGAAACATTAACGAAACATGAGATACATAATATTTGTTTTCAAATGTTTATATCATGAAACCGACACCGTCGTATTATCTGCCTATCCAATGTTCATCAAGGTTATGAAACGAAACTAGACATTTTAGCGTTCCGTTTGAAAAAGCACTGTAATGTATTTATTAAAAATGAATGATATCACTAATACTGTGTATTTTTTCTACCTGTTACATACGTGTTATTGATGATAATTTATTGATGTTACTTTTGATGTCACTCTTTGCGTCTTTCTGCGTGGGTTTGTACCGAAATATTTTCTGTGGCTATTCGATGAAATCGTCGATTCGTGAAACCACAATGGCGCGGCTTGGCGTTTTTTCATCGACCGTTTGACATTTCAGATGATTTGTGGTCGCATTAGAATCGCTCAAGGTTATCCGCGGACGCTTCAAGTTATTTACACGCGGCCACATCCAATGAAACCATGAAATATTGCGCGTTATTTTATTTTTAATTTGTATGAAATTTTCAGGAGTGTCTAATGGCAAGCCTCTGCGTACTAAATGCTTGGCAGCTGAAATGTCATAGCGGTATCAGATACGACTTCGTGATTTCTACACTCGTGTTGTTTTAAATCAAAATGTAATTTTCAATAAGGGGAATATGTATCTTCAAGGTTGTTCATCTGAGATGATGGCGAAGGTAAATGTTCGTTTTTAAAAATTGGGCTAGTCAATGAAATATTTTTAGTTACACTTAGCATAAGCACCCCACACCACGCTACTTTCGTTGATAAGTACACTCGAAAATTTTGATAATAAAAACTTGTAAAATGTCTGTTTCTTTGCACGATCACGTCTGCTGTCCTTTATCCACCCATTTCAAATAATTTCACAGCAGAATGAAAAACTTCCATTCAACCAAAATAACTTTTTTTTGGCAGTGATATCTACGCCTTACTGTAGTCCCAAAAAGTAAAAGTCAAGAAATGAAAATTGAGTTTCGAAAATTTCAATTAGGTTTGTCCTAGAAAATAAAAAGATATCCATTTATTTATATTTGACATCGAATTAATTTCCAGGTCAGTTTTGTTAAACACTGCCAGCGAAAAAGTCCCTTCTATGAGCGTTATTTACTTACATAAACAATTGTTTTTGTAATCTGTATGTATATAAAATATGCAGTTTGGAGGAATTCAAACGTTTTGTATAAAAAAAAAACTTATTTGGCAAGTGCAGCATACAGTCATGCTGAGAAAATGTCTTGAATTTAGAATAATTGATTCTTCGACTTTTCAGTGGCCGTATTTCAGAAAGTAGTTCGGAAGGCCAAGTTTTGACTTCAGATTCGTGATAAGCAAATACAATATGTAGGTTGAGATAAACCTTTCTCCAAAATTATCATCAGCCGGAAAAACAAACATTTATCATATAGTAAAAAAACTTTAAACGAAACGAAACTCAGAAAAACAATGTGCAGTTTGCAATACTTGTAAAGTAGACATTCCATATTACTGCTGTTGCACATGAGATTTTGACTAACTTGGGGGATAGGTAGACTTTATTCCCGACAGGCCTACTCCCAGTTACAGAAGATGTAAAAGATATTTTTAGCATTTACATATACTGTGTACGTTTTCTTTAGAGAAGTATTCGTTCTATTCGTTATTCTGTTTCATTTAAAAAATTGATAGCAATTCAAAATTCATTTAATCTGCTGAACTTTGCTTAAGAATACGTTTCTTCTCAACCAACATAGATATGATTTTTGTGACAATAAATATAGTTAACCTTCCACTTCCTAGCAGAGTATCAGTCACTTCCCGAATTCAGATGGTTTCAGTTATTAGTTGATTATTTAATTTCGTTTCTTACTGATAAGACCTTGAAAGTATTTTTGATCGTGGTAGATTGATAGTCTTATTGGAATTGTTCCAGGATATGATCGAAATATGTTCATAATTGATTGATTTTTTATGAAAATTTTTTATAGGTGGATAATGCTTTATTGACATATTCGTGTTATTAACTTCTTAGTAGGCTACAATATAAAATGAGAACATCGATGGTCGATGTTTATAACCGAACATTATTTGAATAACTTAACGTTAATTTTTCCTCGAAAAATAAATAAACAATTACCACTAAGTAAATGAATATAATTTATTTATGGATAACGTTATCGCATTATGGCGGAATTTGTTGCAATTATTCCCCATTTTTAGGTTTTCAAATTCAAGTGTAACTGAATGAAATGAGTTCTGGACAGTGTATGCATTAGTTGGCCGCCGGATGGACTCTTGTTTATATTTGATATTCCTGCTGTTTGAGTTTTTTGTCGATCCCGTATATCTTGATACAAAAAATGTGGGAACGTTCCAAAAAAAGAAATAATAAACTGTATTGTTTTCGACAAACCAGTCCAAGCCTCACATAACAAAGACCATTTGGATTAATAATTAAAATCAGTGGCTCTGAAACAGATTTTTGCGGTACGCCGTATTCGATATAACAGCTTGAAAATAACATATGATTCAACTCAACATGCTGCAACCCCTCTCAACTTTTTCAGAAAACTAGACTTTTAACTAAAGCACAATTGTGATAATACATTCAAACCATATTTGAAAAATCCGTTGAAGAACTTCTTAAACAATGGCAATCAGACAATTAGAGAATCGTATATTTTCTTGTGACAATGGATGAGTTGTTCGAACGTTGATTTGTTAATCGAATACCCAACAGGTGTTCGCCTGCGCTCCAAACCGTAAATAATTACTAAGAACATTGCTTTGCAGCATGTGGTTGTTACGAGATTCTCTTGTTTCGATGTTGCATACTAATTCGTCCTTTTTTTTCAGGTAATATACCGTCGTTCTTGTTGCATCTGCATTTAGGCGAGTTGGTAAGCGATAAGAGTTACTTGAACTTTATTTGGTATTATTTTGTTTTTTATCAATATTTACAAATTAATTATTCATTTTTAATTATAAGGGATCAGATTGGGAGTAAATCGTATTGGTAGAGACTGTCTGTCCTCTCATGAATGGTTACTGTCAAAATCGAGAATATTTGTTGTTTGGAATAGAAAGTTTTTGGCTTTCTACTACTCCATCTTGATACAAAAAATGTGGGAATCTTCCAAAAAAATGAAGGAAGCAATCAATTTCAAAAAATTACTTCTATATAAAGATGTGTAGATCATGCAAAGAAGTAACTCTCAGACACAAACTGGAAGAAAAAAACATCCCGAAACAGCTACTTTCATATAAACATTGAATTACACGAAAGAAAAGTTCTTTCGTAATGAATACTTTTATATGAACATACCAGAGTTATACCAGAAACACTTTTCCTACTTAGTTTGTGTTCCAAATATCCGTTATGGAAATGAATCAGATATCATTCACAGGATTCCTACGCAATATACTAAATGAAAGGTTAACATTTCACGTTCATTTCATTTTTTAGTATATTGTTTAGGAATCCTATGAATGATATCGGATTCAATTCCATAACAAATACAAACTGGAATACAAACTGAGTAGAGAAAAGTGTTTTTGTATAATTCCGTGTTCATAAAAAATAATTTGTTTCAATTTTTCTTTCGTGTAATTCAATGTTTATAAGAGAGTTGCTATTTCAGGAAAGATTTTTCTTCCAGTTTGTGACTGAAAGTTACTTCTTGCATGATCTACACTTTTATGTATAGAGTTACTTCTTTTGAAATTGGTAGCTTCCTTCCTCTCTTTGGAAGATTCCCACATTTTTTGTATCTAGATGGAGTAGTAGAAAACCAAAAATTTCATTTCCCAAAAAATTAATCACTGCTAAAAATATAACCCTTTCAATTTAAATGAGAATACTTGTGTTAGCTAAGGATTAGCAAGGTATTATCTTTAAAAGTGTGCTTCCCAGCTCGAGGCAGTGAATTATAAAATTATGAAAACTTGAATGAGAATTGAAGAGGTGAGAATATAATAACAGATAATATTGCTTTTAAGTCATAATTGATTTTTATCATGAATGAATCATCATGAACATTCATACGAGAGTTTTTTTTCATGAACGACCATTAGAAATTGACAATTTACTTAATTGACAGTGAGTGTTTAAAAAAAGCCAGTGAACGAAAAATTGAAAACCATTCGTGAAATTTTTCTCAGGATGTTTTTTCACAATGTTAATGACGTTCTAATTGGTCAAGAATATTTAGAACTGCTTCGATTAAATAATGAAAT
Source organism: Leptinotarsa undecemlineata (assembly GCA_015342065.1). NCBI lineage: Eukaryota > Metazoa > Arthropoda > Insecta > Coleoptera > Chrysomelidae > Leptinotarsa > Leptinotarsa undecemlineata. The sequence continues at coordinate 8,625 of WOGP01007879.1, forward strand.
AACTTGAAAAATTGTTTGCAGAATGTCATTTTGGTCGTCCAAGTCTCTTGAAAGTCTCACATCTGTTGAGATTTCAAAAAAAAATATTTGTATGAAAAGTTGTTCATTCACGAAGCTTAGTTTTTAGGTTTAATTTCTTCGGCACTGCAACAATCAAGGAGTTAGTGCAATGACAAGAGTGGATTTCTAAACGGGATATTCACTTTTAGCTTTTATTCCAGGATGTTCAAAATTCAAAGGATATCATCGAAAACTGCCGTTCTTCATATAATTTTATCGGTTTCGTCGCCCAGCGATTTTCAAGATTTAGTAGCATTATCCCTGCCATACATTTTGATGGGCGTTGAAGTTTACTCGCTTTTAAACTTCGTAAAGCTTTATCATTTGTATCGCGAATTCCTAAACCTTTGAGTTTTGTGAATAATGAATATCAATTGGATTTGTATAATGCAGTGACACTCACTTTTCTCCAATAATTTTCCGGAACATACTTTGTCAGTTATCTATGAATTTATGACAAGTAGAGTATAATATATATTGATCGGTAGCCGGGCGGTTCAACGTGGGTGCTTTGTTCACTCAGTCAATCTGTCGATGTGTGAGTCGATGATTCAAGCCCCAGGCTGAACGCTCGATTTTCACTTGCTATCGTCCAACCTGTGTTAGGAATCATACGTTAAAAGATAAGACCTCGTTAGTCCTTAGCTCTCACAAGTTTTGACTTCTTATAGGGTTATTGTTCGTAGGGGTGCGATAGCTGTCTAACGGAAAAAATATTTTAAAATATATACTTTTGTTTGTTAACGATTTTATCATATGGCTTTTTTGAAAGAAACAACTCTCAAAATTATCAGTGTCAACTAAAAATAGATAATATGCATGTTATCTACTGTTTCTGTGACTCACTATATCAATCTAGAATGATTTGAAATACACTTCCTGTTTACGTTTCACAATTTTGCAACAGAAATTATGAAATTTGAGTGCAGTGAAATCAGTCCATACCTAGTCCATCAAAATCTGTGAAGATTCAATTTGAAATCGAAATTATTGTTTCATTCGTGAATTCTTCGAGCAGAACAAAATTGATCTTTTACCTATTTATGATATGATACTGGTACTGTAATTTGGGAAATTGCAAGCAAAACTTCCTATCAGAAGTATCCAACTGATTATATATATTTTTTTATATTGAATATGCAAAAATATTTTTTGTTGATCACATAAAAAGTAGTTTATAATTTTATCATTATCTGAAAACTTAGAAAATTCTCATCAGTTTCGAACCGACTTTTTTTATCAAGAAAACGTTAACGATGCACAACCACTACTTTATCGACTGAATGCGTTTCATCCCATCTTTATGAAAACATCAAAGTTTGACTTGTCCATTCACAGAATGTTTCTAATCTTATACCGAAGATTTGTTTTGCAGTTGAAATTTCATACTAGTGATTGTTTTGATTGCGGTCACCATCGTTATTATTGTCGGTTGAATATGTGATGAAGGTTTCATCTATAAGTAATGAATATTATTGGAGTTTTATCTCAACACCAAACCGTTATTTTTAAAACCTCGACACGAGTTTCGATCAATAAGCAATCATCTTCAAGAGGAAGATTAAACTAAATATACATACAATGTTATCCTTATTTATTCCATAGATACCTCTGCTATCTATGGTATATATTTGTATGTATATTTAGTTTAATTGTCCTCCTGAAGATGATCACTTGGTGATCGAAACACATGTCGCGGTTTTAAAAATGACAATTTGGTGTTGGGAAAAACTCCAATAATATTCATTACTATACCAAAAGTTCCAAACAATGCATCACAAGTTTCATCTATACTAAATTCAGACTCACGGTTTCATATTTATACTACTCTGTTGTTCTTCCAACATTTCTCTTTACCCAGTCATTCCAGTTAAAAAGTCATAAGATCCAGATGCTCATTTTCATCAACAAATTTCAAGTATAGATTTGAAATTTTTTTGCCATATTAAACTTACTGATGTATCTTGATTGCTCGATTGTTTTTATCTGAAATTTTGACAGACGTCATGTGTTGAATGATAGATGTCAACCTAGAACAATTAGTTCATGTCAACTAGTTCAATTCAAACCAACCACCAAATGGTGATGTTGTCTAATATACCGCAAACTCATGCTGTATTTTAAGGAAGTCATTGAATGTCTTTAAAAAATGAATGAGCCGAAATATAGAGGGGGCAGAGCCGTTTCGGATAACAAATTTTTAGGTTAATCCATAAACATCTGAAAATATACTACTAAAATGTGAATTAGTAGATATGTAAAATGAATTGTAAAATGAAAATATACTACTAAAATGTGAGTTAGTAGATATGTAAAATGAATTGCAAATCATTTTTGTAGGTAATTCTTTGAATTTTCATATTTTGCAACATTGTATGCCAATTACAACAATTATTTGTTTCATTAGTTACAAAAATTCAAGTTTTTTGTTTGTTTTTTGTAAATGAGTAGTTTGAGTTTACCCGAGTTCGGTTAACCGGAGTTTTACTGTACCTATATATAAAATTAAATCGTCTTCGTCATTATAGCAATCAAAGTCAAAGTGGATAAATGTTATGCCAAAGCAATTTTTCTGATATTTTTGCCATAGTCTGCATTTTTTTATGTCTGGCATTTAGTCTACAACTGTTGTAGACATTACCAAACCGATGAGGCCACGGGTGTTGTGTAATAACAGAACGTACTACTTTGTTCAATGTCCGGTTTCATTCCATCAGTTGTGGGTACGGTTTCGTTCCTATAATGAATATAGTCCAGGTAGTCAAACTGTATTTATGTTAATTTTCCTTTCTTCTCGATGTGTTAATACATTTTTATCGAC